>JSUI01006406.1:0-55967 GCA_000833645.1 Huntiella omanensis
TTGAGCACCATCAGATGAAAATCACCAGATTCTAAATTCACGCTGCCTTCTCGAGGCTTCCACATTGTACGCCTTCCTTTTACGATTTTCACGTTTTCACATTTACTATATCATCACTGTATTCTGGTTCTTACCTTCTATGACCACAGTCACGTGCCTCCAGTTACAAGTTCCAGACCGCAATCACTAGTGTCATGCGTGGCCGCCGCTCGTCCAGTAGCGCCAGTGCCGGTATTGCCGCGCCCGTGGTGGATTTGAGCGGCGCATCCAGACAGGATCTTGCTTTGACGAATAACGGAAGTTCGGCCTCGGTTGGCGCGAATAGTCAGGCGTCTTAGAAGCCGCTTTGGGATTTTGGGGAGTTGTCTCTGGACTATGCATCAGTTCCCTATTCGGGATTATCCATTTCCCGTCTTGTCACTTACATCATTTTCCATCTTCATGTTTGTTTGCTCCTGGCTTCGTCCGATAAACTTGTCAGTTTGAGCACCATCAGATGAAAATCACCAGATTCTAAATTCACGCTGCCTTCTCGAGGCTTCCACATTGTACGCCTTCCTTTTATGATTTTCACGTTTTCACATTTACTATATCATCACTGTATTCTGGTTCTTACCTTCTATGACCACAGTCACGTGCCTCCAGTTGCATATAATGAACGCCTTTCACGTCTTCAACATATACTATAAACTATATGTATCACATAGAACCAACTTGTTTTAATAAGAAATACTCTCTTCATTTATGCATAATCCGATTTTAAAGTGACCTAAACAATTACATCAGTCAATCCTCCGTCTTAGCCATTATCTGAACTGTCATCTGAAATGACTCAACTCTTTTGTACCACCTAACGATGAGCAGCACATGCCGACTGGCAAGAGTGAACTTCGTCAGCAGGGTTAACAGCACACGAAGACTGACAAAACAGCATTTGTTTAGCTGGATCTGAGGCTTCTGGAAGTGCAATCCAGTTTTTGACATTAGCGTCGGTGTTGCCCTTGTTATCCCGTCGCTCGTGGTACTCGTGATACTCGGCATCGTCATGATCATCACAGTCTTCATCGTGATGTCCGTAGTCTCCACTCTGGCGCCAGTGGTGGTGATCTCCGCCCTCGTTATCGCAACCCTCGTCATGATCCTCAAAGTGATGCTCCCCGTGTTCATCCTGAGACCCATAGAATGGCTCGTGATACTCCTCGTGGTACTCGTCCGACGACCAGTCATGGTGTACTACACGACGGTCCCAGTGGTGCTCATCATCATGGTGCTCACCATCGTGTCCGTGGTGATCGTCATGATGATCGTCCTCAGGCTCATCGTGGTAGTCCTCATGGTGATCATACTGGTGATAATGTTCTTCGTAGTGGTCTTGCAGGTATTCGTCAAAGTGATGATCAATATGACGCTCATTCGGGGGTGTCATGTGGGAAAAGTCGTTTTCACGTTTGACCGGGGCCATCTTCTCTGTGGTTGTAGGCTCAGGGCTAGGAGGCTCGGACGACGACTTCTCAACTTCTGTGTCCTCGGGCTTGGCATTCACATCTTTCGGCATGAAAGCTGACCCCCACATGTACATCTTTGGTAGAGCTTGCGGAAGAGGAAGTCCCAATGGCTCGTTGTCCTCCGTAGTTCCAAACTGGCTAGCCTTAACCGAGCCCGCAATAGGCGGGACCTCTCCTTCGTCTTCACGTTTATCAAGATTGTAGCCAGTGACAGTCTGGTGAGCATTAACATCGACTGCCACACGAATCCATGCATAGACTCCCTGACGAATGTCACGTCCCAGAAGCGAATAGTTGATGATGGGGTCACCGCCTGTCGCAGCTTGAAGAAAGTTTGGATCATCTACGTTGGAGGTCCAGGGGACCTCATTTTCGCTGTACGGCCAAACGTGCATCGCCGTGTGGGGAATCGCGTCGTCCATGTAGAGCTGCCCAATGTGAGATACATGCCCCCCGCGAATTGTTCCATTGCGGTAAACCTGGACATCGTGATAAACAGAAACTACAGGGTGTTAGTCTCTAACGGGCCAATAATCAATTAAAGAGAACCTACTATGCATGTGGTTTGCACGACCAAGGTAATGCCCAGGGAGGTTTGTCGTAAAGTGAGCGATACCGTCCTGGTCAGTGGGCTGTACGCCGCGGCCATGTTCCTTGTATTTCAAAGTCTTATCATTGGGGTCACCATTGTCAGGATACCCATTTACTCCAGAATACACACCCTGTCAATTGATTGAGTTAGTCCACATTGTTTCACGTCGTCGTTCAAACACCTACCGTGGCATTCGCAGCCCAGAAATTGATGAAAGCATTTCTGATCGGCTGGCAATTTTTCTGATTCAAAACTTGAATCTCCAAATACAAAGGAATACCAGGTTGGCCTTCACGAACATCCGAACGGATGTGCTGATTTCCGACGACTATTTATATAGTTAGTTCTTGACTAAACACGCCAGACAACAACGACCTACATAGCGGGCCAATATCAGCCTCGGGTGTGAGAGAACACATGTTTGCTTGTCCAAATGCCTCAGTAAGAGTCAAGTTCTTCTACGACTTGGCATATCGATGGCTTTTTCCAAGCACTACGGCCGGGTCGTGTATAATTGGTGCGTTATAGACGACTTTGAAGTTTTTCTGGTGAGGGCCTGCATCGATGTTGCTATACAGTACACATGTTAATGTCCAAAACAATACTAAAAGCGTTTCATTCACTTACCTGATATCCCCCAACTCCTTCAACTCTGCCATCTTGGCTATATGACGCTTTGCAACAGCAGCCTTGTGAGCCGACTCCGCAAACTGGGCCTGGCAGCTCTGGATATCAGGAAGAGCGCGAGCCATGTGTGCTTTGTGGTGGTCTAAAACATCGTGGGCGACAGAGCCACTGGCCAGTAAAGGCAGGGCTGCGGAGAGGGCGGCAAAGCGCATATTTAAAAATCGATGTAGTAGTATTGATGGCGAAAATAACTGCTGGAACTAATATGGTGTATTACGAAAATCAATAAAGGGATTAAGATAGCGTAAGGGATATCTTGGTAAAGAGGTAAATGAAGACCGCACTTCTCTCAAATAGATAGGAGTGAAACTCTAACAAATCTCTGTTGATTGTTGCAGAGACCTTGCACTGGACATTCAATGGTCTAGAGTTGTTGCTATACTGCGACGGTTTAAAAGGAAGCCACCTGCATGTTCAGTCACTGACACATTTAGGACTACGTGTGTACATACATACATACGTATGTACATACATATATAGCTATGCACGCCCTTTCGTTAAAGTGGCACTTCGCTAAAATGTACAGTTGCGTTCTCAGTCATATTGTGATTTACCCAATTCAACTGTATCCATTAATGTACAAACCTCTCCAAATCGGAACATTCGTAACACAATATTCAAGAACCTACCCAAACCTGACGTCATTTCGTTCTAGGGTTGCAAACCCCACATTGGTATGCCAACACCCGTTTCACAAATTCGGTATGTACCAACATCAAACAAGTCCAGTAGAACAAATTTAATTTTTTACCTCATCCCATACACACGCAAAATGACTACTCCTCTTAAAGTCGGATATGTGCCCGAGCACTTCAGCACTCCTCTCTTCTTTGCCAAGAAGTACTTTGGTCTNACATTGGTATGCCAACACCCGTTTCACAAATTCGGTATGTACCAACATCAAACAAGTCCAGTAGAACAAACTTAATTTTCTACCTCATCCCGTACACACGCAAAATGACTACTCCTCTTAAAGTCGGATATGTGCCCGAGCACTTCAGCACTCCTCTCTTCTTTGCCAAGAAGTATTTTGGTCTCGATGTTGAGCTTATTCCCTTCCCCTCCGGCACCGGCCACATGATCACCTCTATCCGTGCCGGTGAGATTGACGTTGCCGTTGGTCTCACTGAGGGCTTTATCGCCGGTCTCGGAAAGGAAGATACACCCGGTGATGGTGGCTACCGCCTGGTAGGTACCTACGTTGAAACTCCCCTGTGTAAGTTTCCTTCATCTTGGGTATGTGTGTACCACCGACTAACAACTTTCAGGCTGGGCCATTTCCACCGGTGCCAACCGTTCCGATATCACCGACATCGATTCCCTCAAGAATGGCAAGATCGGTGTCAGCCGGATCGGTTCCGGTTCCTACGTCATGGGATTCGTCCTCGCGGACCAGCAGAAGTGGCTTGTTCCTGGTACCTCCCCTTTCAGTGACATCGTGATCAACAATAACTTTGCTACTCTTCGTGACTCTGTTAACGATGGTTCTACTGACTTCTTCATGTGGGAGCACTTCACATCTAAGAAGTACTACGACTCTGGTGAAATCCGCCGTGTAGGTGAAATCTACACTCCTTGGAGCAGCTGGGTGGTTGTTGCGTCAACTGAACTTGCTAAGGAGGATAACCAGGTTGATGAGCGCGTGAAGGAGTTTTTCACCAAGGTCGACCAGGGAATTGAGTATTTCAACAATAACCATGAAGAGGCGGTGCAGTGGATCTCGACCAACTTAGATTACTCCGAGGCTGATGCTAAAGAGTGGTTGAAGACGGTTAGATTTATTAAGACCACCCAGGGAGTCAGTTCTGAACTTGTGGAGAAGTGTGTTTCTATTCTCCGCAAGGCTGAAGTTTTGAAGGAGGGGAAGGGTATGCNGAGTTTTTCACCAAGGTCGACCAGGGAATTGAGTACTTCAACAATAACCATGAAGAGGCGGTGCAGTGGATCTCGACCAACTTAGATTACTCCGAGGCAGATGCTAAAGAGTGGTTGAAGACGGTTAGATTTATTAAGACCACCCAGGGAGTCAGTTCTGAACTTGTGGAGAAGTGTGTTTCTATTCTCCGCAAGGCTGAAGTTTTGAAGGAGGGGAAGGGTATGCAACCATCTAGTATGATTGTTAAGGCTTAAATTTTTATCAAAAATGATTTGTTCCATTGCTGTATGCTTGATGACTCCAACATGTCTGGAATCTACGAACCATAGGGTTAGACCACTATATTAGGGTATATCTGCTCTTATCAATATCCGTCGGATGTTGATAAGGAAGACAGCCTTTGACTAACCCTAAACACAGTCGACGTCATGAGGGCACTGAGCTTGGACATCAAAACTTAACAGTAACAGCCAAGACCTTGGGATTAGGTCGTCATCAAGCTCAGCCGGCGAATCCAGAAATCAGGTGCCGAGAAGGTCGATATNGTTTTGAAGGAGGGGAAGGGTATGCAACCATCTAGCATGATTGTCAAGGCTTAAATTTTCATCAAAAATGATTTGTTCCATTGCTATATGCTGGGTGACTCCAACATGTCTGGAATCTACGAACCGTAGGGTTAGACCGCTATATTAGGGTATATCTGCTCTTATCAATATCCGTCGGATGTTGATAAGGAAGACAGCCTTTGACTAACCCTAAACGCAGTCGACGTCATGAGGGCACTGAGCTTGGACATCAAAACTTAACAGTAACAGCCAAGACCTTGGGATTAGGTCGTCATCAAGCTCAGCCGGCGAATCCAGAAATCAGGTGCCGAGAAGGTCGATATTCTGGTGGTAAACTAAAATTAATTTTCAAGATCAAGCAATCATCCACGTGCGATCACGGGGGTCGATTCAGGCAGCGTTCTCAGAACGTGGAATAAACAGCTGAAGGGGTCCTTTGGGGATCCTTGGCCGGGCCGAACGGACGGATTTAGGACCTGGGTTGGGTTTGTCTGAGGCTGGCTAGATGGCTGACTGACTGACAGACTGGCTGTGTCCTTGGTATATGGAACCGATGGCCCCAACTTGAATATCAATTGTGTTCTTCTTGCTTATCTGATTTGTATTTTTTGGAATATTCTCAAGTTTTTTCGTATCAGCGTCTTGCCGCAAGCTTTGCTTAGAGTCAGAGAAATTTGGAGACTAGGCTTGGCGGTACCTGCATCGCGGATTGAGACATTGCTGTTGTTTGTTTACATATATTCAAAATCGGCGACTTACACGTTCTTTGCCATGAGATTGCATTTCACCACACTTTTTATTGCCCGATCTTAGCCACTCCGCACATATCTCGTTATATCGTTCTCTGGCCCAACTAGTTGAGAGCACTTATATGTCCCTATATCTTACACTGCCATTGTACAACAAGGCCTATACGCCAAATACGTTTGGCCTACATCGGAACTACACATCCGTCCACCGCCGAATCTCGGGCCCCACAACGGACTCGGAGTTTACTCATACCGATCGTCGACAACTCCACCAGTGGCACATTCTTCTCAGGGGAAATTTTCTCTCTGAACCAATTGTATCTTTTTCCGTCACATACATTGTCTTGTGGCGTGATCGTCGTTGATGTTCCTGAATTAACAGGTGATTCGATTTGGTTGAGTTGAGACTGCGCCATAGGCTGGCTATTGGCAGATATCAGACGATTACGAGATTTGGATATTTTTAGACTAGGCGGACAGTGGCTTGCAGCGTGTTATCCCGTTATACTACTGTTGCATCTTTGGCTGTCAATATTCTCGCCACCATCTTAAACCTGCATCCACATTCTACGTCAGTTCTTCTGGCTGTTTCACAATCTTTCATCCCGCCCCACCTCACCCAACACATCCAAAATGTCACACCCACCATCATCACCAATAGAAACGACACCCAGATCTACAGTAAAAGCCGAGAAAACTCAAAGACCTGAACGTCCAGAACGTCCGGCCCATTGTCGTGGACTCCGTCCGTACTTTTCTCGCTCGCGTGGCGCCTGTATGCTTTGCCGCCAACGCAAAAAGAAATGCGACGAGACGAAGCCTTCTTGTTGGTCCTGCCATCGCAGTGGTCGACCATGTGTCTACCCGCCCGCAAAGCCCGGCTTACCACGGGATTCTGATGGACCCAGTGAAGTAATGACGCCAACTGCAATGGGCAATGTTGAACAGACCGGGCAAACACCGGAGATGGAGACGGAGGAGACAGAGGCTGGCACGACTGTTCAAACGGTGACGGAACAGCCCGTAAAGAGAACCTTACCGACTAGAATGGTATCAAGTGGGACACAGACCGATTTGACCCTGGAGACACCAGAAGCACCAGAGAGTCCAAGAATGACATCAACAAGAGTTGTGAGGTCTCCGGCAGCGGCTACAAGGGCCATTTTAGAGAATCTTTCGGAGACGCTCTCTACACGCATGTCAATTCCGAATTCTCCGGCACTACATTTGATATCAGAGCCATCTAAGAAGTCAGCATACTTCAATGCTCTATCAAATGGGTTCCTGGAACATTACCTTCAGGTGACAACAGAGATTCTGGTGTCGAACCACGTAAGGGAGAATCCGTTCATGCAATNACAGCCCGTAAAGAGAACCTTACCGACTAGAATGGTATCAAGTGGGACACAGACCGATTTGACCCTGGAGACACCAGAGGCACCAGAGAGTCCAAGAATGACGTCAACAAGAGTTGTGAGGTCTCCGGCAGCGGCTACAAGGGCCATTTTAGAGAATCTTTCGGAGACTCTCTCTGCACGCATGTCAATTCCGAATTCTCCGGCACTACATTTGATATCAGAGCCATCTAAGAAGTCAGCATACTTCAATGCTCTATCAAATGGGTTTCTGGAACATTACCTTCAGGTGACAACAGAGATTCTGGTGTCGAACCACGTAAGGGAGAATCCGTTCATGCAATATGTTATGCCATTTGCACATACGGACAATTTGTTGATGGAGGCTGTTTTGTGTCTGGGAGGTACACACCTGTGTGCTTCTATTGAGGACCCGAATCCGGGGTTGAAGAGGGCTACCTTGAGCTTGTATGGCATGGTTTTGCATGGATTGAGAGAGCTCATGACGGCGAGTGCAACGACTACTCAAAGTCGACACGACAAGTTACGGATGATGACGATAGTCATGTTGCTATGCCATATCGAGGTGAGTGATAGTCAAGAGAGATCTATTACTACATATGGAAACTAACACCAGGTGCTAGTCGTTACAACGTCATCATAGAGGAACAATTTTCCCACATTTACGGGCCTTCAGAAGCATTTTACTTTCCATGGAAAACGACATGCCTAGTTCTTTCACGTCGGTGGACGAGAAGCTCCAAGGTGCCATGTTTGAGATCTATTCGTATCTCATTCTCGTGGCCCACATTACACCATATGGCCTAGACGAGGAACGAACCGTCCCACTTGACCCTATAGTATTCTCCTTCAATGAGAAAACTCCCGGTTTAGAAAGCTCCGGCGTGATCTTTTCCTCTATTGATGGCCTTTTCTCTTTAATTCCGGCAGTCGCGATCCTTTCCCGGCAACGTTTAGAAGAACCACCAGAAGCAATGTCTGCGGAACTTCGGGGCAAGTTTGAAGAGCTTGAGCAGCGAATTAAGACCTGGGTGCCACCAGAACAAGAGGACGTCATCTGGGATGCCGATCGAGACAGTTTGGCGGCAGTTTATCGACATGCCTTGCAGATCTATCTCAAGGCAGGCCGCTGTGGTAGTGTTGTCAATGACATGCGAGTCATATCTGAGATCCAGGAACATGTCAACTCGGCTGTTGCAACAATGGTATCCCTAGCTACATCTAGCATGTGTGCCGTGTTGCTCTGGCCCGTCATGATTGTTGGGTCAGTACTAATTATCAAGCCACAACAGAGTATGGTATATGAGGGTCTGCGGTTCTCAAGGTATAAGACGGCAAATGTGCTACAGGCAATTGAGCTCTTGGAGAAGCTGTGGCGGGACCCGGCGCCAGAGGCATATGGGCCGTATGGACTTCATTACATGATGAAGAAGACGGGTATCAGTATTTGCATGTCGTGATGATTGAAAATTCATAAGTATATATTCAATATTTTAATCACAAGATAATTTTGGCTTGAATTTACCACACATGCAGAATGCACTATCACGAGAAAACTAACCTTGGGCGAGCGTTACTGAGCCCCACTCTAGTGCCTTCAAATTGTCGTCATTTTCTAGGTTCGTTGCAGGTTCTAGAAATATATGTATGCATGCGTTGTGAAATAGGTCGACACGTTTCTGCGGCTCTGCTCATGAACCAAGCGCCATGAATTGATACTCGGTTANAATTGAGCTCTTGGAGAAGCTGTGGCGGGACCCGGCGCCAGAGGCATATGGGCCGTATGGACTTCATTACATGATGAAGAAGACGGGTATCAGTATTTGCATGTCGTGATGATTGGAAATTCATAAGTATATATTTAATATTTTAATCACAAGATAATTTTGGCTTGAATTTACCACACATGCAGAATGCACTATCACGAGAAAACTCACCTTGGGCGAGCGTTACTGAGCCCCACTCTAGTGCCTTCAAATTGTCGTCATTTTCTAGGTTCGTTGCAGGTTCTAGAAATATATGTATGCATGCGTCGTAAAATAGGTCGACACGTTTCTGCGGCTCTGCTCATGAACCAAGCGCCATGAATTGATACTCGGTTACATGCCTCTCTATAAAATACAGAATGTTTGCCCAACGGCTGCCCTAGAATGGCCCCTGGACTAGCACGATCTAGGAACGCTTTAGGATTCAGTAGCTTCTATTCACCAAGCTAAATCATTAGATTTCGCGGAATCAATTAAGGCTGGAATGGCTGCAAACAAGGTTAATTTTTTAGTCCTTGTGTATGCTACCAAGGAATTGGAGCAGTTCATTAATCACTGGTGTGCTGCAGATAATAGCCCTAAATAGAGTAACTGCAGAACAAACATGCCAGTTCACGTATTTGGTAGGCTCTCGAGTATGCTCTTGGAAACGGAAAGCTTTGGTTACGTTGACGTCCCGCTAGATTCTCGTTGTCACCCACCTATTCAAACTCAATATATCTATATGAACTACTGCAGAAATTTTCTGTCAGTGAGTCTCTTAGTTTCTTCAAATCCCAAATAACCGGCCCGTCACATTTCCAAGAAACCCGCCCGGTTGACTACATGCCATCAGTATACATAAAGAAGGTCTGATTTCAACCCCACCTCATAACAGGAACAGCCCCTCTTATCACGAACAAGCACCGCTACGTTGCTGACTGATTCACTGACTTGACGTCCGTGTGTTTTGTCCATTCAAATCGGGTTCTCACGTCACGCTCGACGTGTGGTTGTCACTTCATTTGACACTTCTTTTTTTTTCTTCTTNAGCCCTAAATAGAGTAACTGCAGAACAAACATGCCAGTTCACGTATTTGGTAGGCTCTCGAGTATGCTCTTGGAAACGGAAAGCTTTGGTTACGTTGACGTCCCGCTAGATTCTCGTTGTCACCCACCCATTCAAACTCAATATATCCATATGAACTACTGCAGAAATTTTCTGTCAATGAGTCTCTTAGTTTCTTCAAATCCCAAATAACCGACCCGTCACATTTCCAAGAAACCCGCCCGGTTGACTACATGCCATCAGTATACATAAAGAAAGTCTGATTTCAACCCCACCTCATATCAGGAACAGCCCCTCTTATCACGAATAAGCACCGCTACGTTGCTGACTGATTCACTGACTTGACGTCCGTGTGTTTTGTCCATTCAAATCGGGTTCTCACGTCACGCTCGACGTGTGGTTGTCACTTCATTTGACACTTCTTTTTTTTTCTTCTTTTTCCCTGTCTTGTTTTTCTTTCCCTGTCCTGTTATTGTCTAATAATTCTGCGCCGTCTTTCTTCAAGACTAAGAGGCTTTTTGATCCTCGGGTACTTCTTGCGCTGTTCTTCTTTCTTGTCTCTTTCTTTATTTACCATTGACAGCTATTTTTTGCCGTCGCCAATCGTTTTTTATTCTTCCTTCCGCCGGCATCTTTCCGCATCATTGTATTATTACGCCGTTGTTTGCTTGTTAGCCTTCCCGCTATACCCGGCCCGTTTCTCCTCGTTTTGGTTGCACAGCCGCATTGCTACCAAGCTCGCCTGTTTTCTGTTTTTTTTAAGCTATTTGTTTGTCCTTCGCTTGGCTCCCGCTTCCATCGCCGATCGATACCCTTACCTACTCGAGATTCTTGTCGCTTGCTTCGAGTTCGGCTGCATCACCTTCATAATTATCACCATGGCGTCATCATCTACGCCCTCGCGCGACTTACCCATCTCGGCCCCAGAGGTCGAAAAGGCGCAGGCCGAAGCTGCCACTCGAAAGGCTGGCTTGGGTCTGCATCCCGGCATCTACATTGCGTATGTCAGACTGGGCATCTTTAACATGATCCTGGAATATCATCAGTGCTAACATAGCGCATGCAGTGCGTGGATGTTCTTTTCTAACTCCACTATCCTTTTCAATAAGTGGCTTCTGGAACACAACTTTCGTATGTTGAACAAAACTCCAAACATCTTTAGCTGTAGGGATGGCAGATCCCCTACCTTTCCGTCGATCCCGCGGGTTCCGCATCCCTCGGACTATGCAACGGAAAGCGGAAAGGCACTGTCATCCAACACGCCTGAGAGTACATTTATGTGAATCATATTAACATGACTATTTCATAGGTTATCGTATGTATCTACGTTATGAGCCTATTCCCATGAGACTGGCTTGCCGTTGATTGCCAATACTAACTCCCGTACAGCCATTCTTCTCACAGTATGGCATCTTGCTTTTTCCACAGCCATGACCCAGATCCTCGCGCGCACAACTGGTCTCCTTGACGGCCGCTTCAAGGTCAAAATGACAGGCCGGGCCTACCTTCGTGCGGTTGTCCCAATCGGTTTCTGCTACTGTGGCTCTTTGGTGTTTAGCAACATGGTGTACATGTATCTCAGTGTAGCCTATATCCAGATGCTCAAGTCGGCCGCTCCTTGTGCGGTCCTGTTCATCGGCTGGGTCTGGGGTGTTCAGAAGCCCACCATGAAAACCTGGTTTAATGTCATGATCATCACCCTTGGTGTCGCCATTACCAGTGCGGGCGAGATGCAGTTCTCCATGACTGGTTTCATTTACCAGATTCTGGGAATGTTCTTTGAAGGTATTCGTTTGACAATGATCCAAGTCTTGCTTTCGGGCGATGACTTCAAGATGGACCCTTTGGTTTCTCTATATTACTTTGCTCCGGTCTGCACTGTGCTGAACTTCCTGGTTGCTCTGTTTACCGAGATTCCGGGTTTCAAAATGGAGGATTTGTGGAACACTGGTATCCTTGTTCTACTTCTGAACGGCTCCGTCGCTTTTATGCTCAACATTGCTTCTGTCTTTTTGGTAAGTCTAAATCTCATTTAACATACGTTGGTGTGTTACTAACTCTTCTGGTCTATAGATTGGCAAAACTTCATCCTTGGTCCTGACTCTTGCTGGTATCCTCAAGGCCATCCTGTTGGTCATCGTGTCCGTCATCATCTGGGGCACCCCAATCACCTTTATCCAGTTCTTGGGATACAGTGTGGCCATGGGTGGTTTGGCTGTCTACTCGCTAGGCTGGGAACAGCTCAAGACTCTAGGCATTAACGGTGCTGCCCAAGTCACCACCTTTGTTAGTGATGAGGGTCGCATGTCACCTCTCATGCGTCGGAGTTTGTTGGCGTTTATCTCCATTGTTGGTCTGTTCTTCCTTTTGTCCAACATGGTGCCTGCTCCGGCTACCGTCGCGGTAGCTCAGTATGCTCAAGACGGCTCCGCGGCTACCAGTGCTACGGTCAAGAGCTGGTTTTCATCACTGGGGTGGTAGTTACATTAAAGTGGTTATTGTGCATTAGAGACACTCGTTTTGTGCGTTTCCAGTTCTTTTGTTATGGGTCTTTTATGTGAAGTTTTGGTATCTCTAGATTCGTTTAGTGCTTGATACACGATTCAAGTTCATGAAGTTTTGTTTGTTTACATAGATGTGAATATCACGGTGGCCTTGTTATATACATACAAGACTTGGTTATGCCCATGGCACCGTTCGTCGTTCACATTCCATCTAATCGATAGATAATCCCATGATTATACATCCCTAGATTCGGCTGGCCAATACTATATCCCCATCATTATCGTCAATGCCAATGCCAGTGAAGACTATTCTCTCCCTTGGACCATGTCCACAAACCCTTCCAATCTACACTTTCACAGTGAACTTTACATCCCCTAAAGTAAAGTGGAATTCCCTGTTACTCATAGCGCCCTTCGTTATTCTCTGGACAATGCTTTGTGTACGGGTGACAAGGGTCCTTCCTGTATTTGTCGAGATCGATAGTTAGCGCTACTAGTTTCCAGATAATCCCTTCTCAAGGTGCCATTGTGCCAATAACTCATCATCCACCTGGTCTATCATGCCTCGGGAATTAACTGACAGATCCCGTCTGATGGCTTATTGTCTGCAGTCAATCTATTACAGGATTACGACCCTTTGATGTCTCCCGCAGCTGCTCGATTCAGTCGAATGAGGTGGGTTATTGACTATGTGAAGGGATATCCGCGACTCCCTGATGGAGAAAGAGCAGAAAGGCTATCACCACATGTCTTGATGAGAAGTTACGGGGAATGCGGTTGTCGACGTGATACCTTTATTTAACCTGTTGGTCTTCTCTCTTGATATCTAGCCTTCGCCTCTTCCATATTTCTACTAATTCACCAGTCAACCGTCCGTCACTTCTGCTTTTTTGTCTTGTTCTGTCTTATTCCTAGACTATCACCAGTTTGTACACGGTACTGGTTCCTGAGTTGCCACTATACTTACCCGCCTTTACTTGCCACANGAGATCGATAGTTAGCGCTACTAGTTTCCAGATAATCCCTTCTCAAGGTGCCATTGTGCCAATAACTCATCATCCACCTGGTCTATCATGCCTCGGGAATTAACTGACAGATCCTGTCTGATGGCTTATTGTCTGCAGTCAATCTATTACAGGATTACGACCCTTTGATGTCTCCCGCAGCTGCTCGATTCTGTCGAATGAGGTGGGTTATTGACTATGTGAAGGGATATCCGTGACTCCCTGATGGAGAAAGAGCAGAAAGGCTATCACCACATGTCTTGATGAGAAGTTACGGGGAATGCGGTTCTCGACGTGATACCTTTATTTAACCTGTTGGTCTTCTCTCTTGATATCTAGCCTTCGCCTCTTCCATATTTCTACTAATTCACCAGTCAACCGTCCGTCACTTCTGCTTTTTTGTCTTGTTCTGTCTTATTCCTAGACTATCACCAGTTTGTACACGGTACTGGTTCCTGAGTTGCCACTATACTTACCCGCCTTTACTTGCCACACATTTATCGTGTCTTGTCAATAATAACCATCATTATTCCGATTAATATCACTTCTTAGCTGGTCTACGAAGTTTATCCTCGACAACAGCCAGTACGCTTTTCAACGTCTGTGCCAAGTCCGCAACGAGAACTACGGTCTCGTCCACTACCTATCCGGTCCATATAGACCTCTTCAGTTTTGTTCCGTCTACATACAGATATATGAACCTTTAATCTTAATACCAACACATCACAACACATATTCGCCATGTCAGCTCTTCTCCATTACTTTCGCTCGTCAGCGCCCTCACAACATTCTCGGGCTCCCACCGCCACCACCACCCGCACCGAGTCTTTTCGTACTACGCTCGCCGGCCCGCACCGTCGCCTCAGCGCCAGCAACGCTGCTTTGCCTGGCTCCAGAGCCGTTGCCGAAGAAAGCTACCGGAGAACTACTGATAACTCAAGCTTTTGGGTTTCGCTAGCAAAACCATGCTTGACTTTTGGGCGCACCCGTCAACGACTTATAGATCTAGACAATGGAGAGTCTGGACTTGACGATTCACTACGGAAGGAAGGTATAGCAGCTTGTATGGAATGCTTTGGTTTTTCGTTATTTGGCGGTATGTAAACTCTTTATACCCTGGTCTTTGGGTGTTTGGTGACGTCATTTCATGGATTCTCGACTAACATGTGATAATGTCCGTGTCCAGGTTGGGGTGTCCAAATTGGTCGTGAACGTCGACACATTCGTCAACGACTTGGCCTTCCTGGCTCCCAAGTGCGAGACTTTGTAGGCTCGTGTCTTTGTCCATGTGCTGCAGTGCAGGAACAAGACCAGACCGTATTCAAGTACTGTATCGAAAACTACATCACCACTCAGCCAACGCCGAGTCTGCCCATGACTATGGGTGATGCTGGCAGTCGCGCATCCTTCATCACGTTACCCGGCTCTATGTTTACGTCGCCTAGGCCGGTATCATATGCTCCAAGTTCCAATCAGAGTATATGCAGTGTTCCAAACTCACTACCAAAAGATGGATTTGAAGCTACCCGGATTGCGAATCTTAATGAGCAGCAAATCTACCGCATTTGCACAGTCGAATCTTCGCCTAGTGATGACTTTCTCGCACGTATCAAGGCCGAGGCCCTATCCATTGTGGGTGATGCCTTTGGGTCTGATTCATCCATTGATGCCTCACAAGTTGATAACGGCGCTGGCACTTTGAGTGACTGCACTCGCTTGGAACAGGCTTTGGTGACCGCTTCAGCAGCTAGTACCACAACCGTCCCTACAAAGCCACAGTCCCAGACTAGAGCTAAGATTGGTAACCCCGCAATCCCGCCTCCGGCGGTTACGGCTCCCGTTAGAAGAATCCCGCCCCGTCTGTCAGGTCGTCAGCCCCCGCGCCGTGCTTTCAGTGCCAACTATTCGATTTCTACCATAGAAGAAGAAGATTCGGACGATACCATCGTGGCTTCTGTTCCTCCCCGTAACCCAGTCCGCGATACTTGGCCGCTCCACCCGACTGTTCCCCCGAAGGTTGCAGTCAAGAGGCGCGCCCGAACTGATGGGCCAGCACTTCGTCGCAAGCCTCGCTTCACTGAGGCTGAAGATGAAGTTGAAACTGCTGAGGTAGTCTCTATTCAGGCTGTTCAGCCGGTGTCGCGCCACAGCTCCTCTTCTCGCTCTATCCGGAGACGCTCTGTAAACGGAGATGCTGACCTTCTCATCCAGAAGATTGACGTTCGTCAGCGCCCTCTCCAAGTTACACCTGTGACACCACAGAGCTCTCACCATGGCACTCTTTCGACCACTTCACACCCTAGCTCCAATTCCCGGGTGTCACAACACCGTAGCAGCTCTCCTGTCAGTCATGCTGGTCAACTTTCAACCCGGCGCAACTTTTTCGAAAAGGCTACTTCTCGCAACAAGGCTGGTAAAACAGTTGCTCCAAGTGGCACACCTCAACGCCAGCCGATACAGCATAGTATGCTTCCCAGTCGCCGTGAAAGTAACTCGAGTAGTTATAGCATCGGTACAAAGGCGCGACTCCAAGCGGTTAGACGTCGCTGGCATCGTAAGCATGTGCGTGCTGCATCCGAGCCGCGCTATACCTTTGACGAACTGAGAGATTTGGGTAACCGTGCCAGAGGTAGACAATCTCCGGTTGCCTTTAGTGGTATTTCTCGGGGAGGAGGCGGATTTGACGGACCCAGCAGCGCAATTAAGGACAACACTGCGTCTGAATCAACTGGGACAAGACAGCATCACACGCCACTTACCACCTCTCCTGGCACCTCAGCCGATGGTGGTAGCGAGCGTTCAGTGACGCCCAACTTCCCTACTGCGACTAACTCGCGCAAAAACTCCCCCGACTCAATCGCCTCCTCAAAGCTCTCTAACCATGGCCGCAGCGCAAGCGTCCCCGAAGTCAACCGGGAGATGGATAACATTGAGTTTCTCCGTGAGCTTAGAATCGACCGCTACCTCGGCTATTAGGGAGCTGCCGTAGGCTACAATATCGAGAACGAGAACATACCCCCCCTGGTGGACAGTCAAGCCCGTAGCAAACTTCAAGAGATGCCAGGCGAGGTCATTCAAGTTCTCCAGGAGTTGACTGAAAAGACGGACATCATAGATCGCGAAGAGCAGAAGAGAAGAGATATTTTGAATGGAGATGGAGTTTGGTGGGGCCGTCGGATGATACCCTTGGGTTGGTTGGGATACTGAATTTGTGGAGTTTGGAGCTTCTTTTTTACCTTTTGTTTTCCTTTTGACCTTCTGTTTCGTTTGCTTTTCTTGCTGGTTTTAGGAGTCCTGCCACTTTTGCTTGTCAATATTGATTTTTTGTGGGATGGTGTTGGTGTTTTTGTGGAGATTGGGAAAATATGTTTGGCATGGAAGTTTACTGAAGAGGGTAGGTTTATTTTGAATTATCATGTAGGAGTATCCAGTAAATAACATATCCATATTGTGAATCGACCACACCAAGTATTTCATGAAGATATCAAAGTGCCAATGTTAGGGTTACTTTGACCAAGTGTCAAGGCGGGAGGATCACAAAATAACATCATGGCAATGTCACATACATATCAAGGCATAAACATGTTAATTTGCATTATTTTTTATATTAAAGTAACGTTATAACAGACCAACTATTATCCATCTCAAAGCATGATAACAGAGAAACAAACAGATAGGAAGTCGAATCAACTAAAAACGCCGCGTATACAAAAAACCGGCGACTAATAGGGGAGATAAATGCATGGTATCGCAAAAAAACATGGGATGGGATGAAGGCGAACAAAGGAAATGGGAATGAAGAAAAAAAAACATGCAAACAAAAAACGGCAAAAAAAACAAACAACGAATACTGGACACAATAAACCACTTATCACCATCGCGGAGACTCGAGAGTCCCTATAAACAGGAAAAGTCCATACGATATATGTACGCAGAAAAGGGAAGATCAAAGGGAGCGGGGCGGAGTGCATAGGTAGGGCTCGTTAGTCAGGAGTAGCGAAGCGGCATGCGGCCCTGCATCCAATTCCGCAAGTTAAAGCCTGGTCGTTTTGGGGGTGTCCAAGTGTTGCGTGACCTGCGTACCGGCTTTGGCGATAAATAATCCCAGTCGCCCCTTATCAGCGAAGAGTCCATTAGGTGACGGTGGGCTCGTGGACGTGAAGTCCCAAGTAAAGTATGGAGGGTGATGGAGCAAGTAGAAGTAGATAAAAAAGCCGTGAATTGTGCAGACCCGAAAGAACAAGAAGGAGGTAGTGAAATTATGCCTAGAACAAGGACGACAAATAGCATACAAAGAAATAAGAAAAAGATGACGTCGACACTCGNCGGCCCTGCATCCAATTCCGCAAGTTAAAGCCTGGTCGTTTTGGGGGTGTCCAAGTGTTGCGTGACCTGCGTACCGGCTTTGGCGATAAATGATCCCAGTCGCCCCTTATCAGCAAAGAGTCCATTAGGTGAAGGTGGGCTCGTGGACGTGAAGTCCCAAGTAAAGTATGGAGGGTGATGGAGCAAGTAGAAGTAGATAAAAAAGCCGTGAATTGTGCAGACCCGAAAGAACAAGAAGGAGGTAGTGAAATTATGCCTAGAACAAGGACGACAAATAGCATACAAAGAAATAAGAAAAAGATGACGTCGACACTCGTCTAGAGAATTGTAACCAGACAGTTTCTCTCGTGACTGTCGTTGTTCAACTCGGGCATGGTGCTGTGGTGACCATAGTCTGCAAGACCTGCGGCTGCGCGGCCTTCGTGACGGGGCGCCAACAGCTTAGCAGTTCTGGTATAGAAGCAGCGGCTCGCCAACGTTTTCGATTTCGGGGATTGTACACTTGAGATCAAATGCCTTCGAGAGCACGATTTTGAAAATCTAGAGTGACACGGTTGTTAGACAANTGGGGATTCCATACCTGATTTGAAATCTCCTCTTGTTCTTCGCGAGGAAAGTTGACAAAGTGATCGTACTTGGTGCCAACTAGAATTGGAATGGCCGTCTTGTTGAAGCCACGACCTTGGCGATACCACTCCTTGATACTGTTCAAAGTGCTCTTGCGAGTAAGGTCGAACATGAAGAGAATTGCGACAGCGTCATTACACACCAATGGCAACATATTGACGAACTCTCTTTGACCTCCCAGATCCCAAATGGAGAATGTGATTTCGGTGTTGCGAATGCTGATGGTCTTTTCCATGAAGTTGACGCCGAGCGTCTGGATGTAGTCTTCGTCCCAACTACCCTCAACGTATTTAACCATAAGACTCGTCTTTCCAATTTGTGCGTCGCCAACCATTCCAACCTTGATCACAACATGATCACGACGAGCTTGCTCGGCAGCAGCAGCTCTTGCTTGGTACTCGTATGACGAGCCGCCTTGCTGTTGCGGCTGCTGCTGTTGTTGCTGATATTGTTGTTGTTGTTGAGACATTCCGGATGGAGGTCGTGGAATCCCGCCGTTGTGCATATGTTGTCCGTTGTTGTATTGTTCGTTAGGGTCGTGACGGTTGTAGGCTTGGGTGTTATCGAAACTTTGGCTGTGATGGTGAGCAGTTGATGGTCGTGAAGAAGGAGCCGAGTATGAGGATTGCATGTGAGAGGCATTCGGATCTTCGTAGGTAGCGACAGGGGTCATTTCATCGACCATTTCATTCGAGCCGTAATGCTGGGGGTCCATTTTTGAAGATTGGAAGGGAGAACAGGCAATAAACAGGCCGGGGGAGGTAAACAATGAGTATGTGAAAATACAATAGGCAGGTAGCCGTTTGTTGAGGATACAAAATGTGACGATTGTGATAGCTAGTCGGAAATATAGGTGGAAACAGCCAGAATCAAGAAATGTGGTGGCTGCTGGTAGACTAGAGCTAAAAAAAAAGCAGCAAGCTCCTTCGGTCAGGGACCAAAACAAGGAGAAACGGGGACGTAAAAAGTGGTGATGGAAAGAGCTGATGGGCAGTAGTTACAGTGATTACAAGGCCTGAATGATACAAGGGAGGTCTAATTCGGTACGACGGTCTAGTATATGGGACACTACCGTAGTGTAATGTACTGAGACAGATAGATTGGCGTAAATATGAGCGTCAAGTTAGACGATAATCTGTGTTTAACTGGTTGCGGTTTAGTGTGGAGTCTAGACGACAGATGACACAGACCAGAAGCACGCAGAGAAGCAGGTCAAGACGGCGTCGGGAGTTGACAGGTGACGGAGCGAGACAGACTTGAATCAAAGTGGGAAAAGAAAGGGAGACTAAGGCAACTAAGGGAAGGGAACAGATAAACGAAGGATTTGAAAACAAATAGTGGCAGTTTTAAGGCAAGATTCCGCTGGAAGCTGTCCGTTGAAGAAGTAGAGAAGATTGATAGCAAATGCAGGAAAGGAGGGTGCGCCGAGACAAGGAATAAGCAAAAGAGGCGGAGGAAGAAAAGAACGACGGGCCAAACAAAGCAAGCGTTAATTGGGCCACGAGTTTGAGGGTGTGGTGAGACTACCGAGCCGGCCGTAGTAGCTAAACAGTGTCTGAGAACGATGTGGAACACAGGTTAGTATGTGCGTATGCGAGTAATGATAGTGGCCGACAATGTGAACTCTGAGATGCAGGTCCAAGAAAGTCACAACCATAGGCGATACCACGGGGCCAGGGTGAAGCGGACGGGCGGCGACAGTGTCTTGGATATCTAGGCAGGTGGTCGCAGTAAAGCCAAGCCTCGCAGACAAAATCACACATAAACCCCACAACACCGGCAGAAGGAGCATGAAATGCAGCAGGAATAAAACGACTTACAGTTAAATTTGCTTATTAGACACCGCAAAAAATGCAGGACACAAGGAAACAGAAAGAAAGAGGGCCGTCACAATGCAAGCAAGCTGAAGTAGAAACTTGGGTATCAGCAGTACCGTCCCAAAAGAAAAAAACAAGGCTGTCGCTTGAATCTGGCGATGGAGGAATCAATGCGATTGGACGACAGGTGGCAGCGGCTGTCGAAATGGGTGGNAAACTCCGTGCGGAAAACCTCAACACACGTAAACAACACCCTGATCCAGTAAAACATGCGAGTGGATAGTTTGAACTGGTACGGTGGTAGCGAGATCACGATCTAGACTGAGCGGATGGCCTGACACGAGCGAGATTGCAGCTAGTCAAGACAATCGTCACGGGTTTCACAAACAAAAGCGTACCTGAGTCGCTCATAGCACTACAGAGAAACATCAACAAACGCACTTGACTCAGGTGGGCCTGACGCCGGGCTTTGCTGTGTATTTAGGGTTTAGGAGGGGCAATGTAAACAAACAAGAAAAGGCGGGGAGCATTGGTTGTCACCAGTTATGCCGTAGGTTCAGGATAAGCGGTGAGCTTTGGGCAGTGATTGCGGATAGGAAACATGGTGGACATGTGTATGTACATATGTATGTACACATATAAAACAAACAGCCTGATGTCGACAAATGGGCGTTTAGGGTAATAACAAATCGGCCCCCACGGCGCAATCGAAGGGAAAGCCTCGTGCCAATTGCTTCTCACGGGGTAACGCCACCAAACAACAGTCGCCTCAGCGGCAAACCAAACAGGCTCAAGAACCCGTGGAATAGAGCGTAGCGATAATAAGCGCCAGCTCAGGAACATGGCAAACTACCGATGAGGTTGCATGTTTGATGTTAAATAAAGCTAGGAACAAGAGAGACAATGACATCATATGTATGTACATTATATAGCCATTCGGCGTAGCATTCCCGGGGAAGCTCCGGCAGGGGGCAGTTGATTCACATAACAAGATGAGCTACGATATGACTAGCGAAAGCTCACACAAGTGCGCTTTGAAGTAAGCCAGTGATCTTTGTGCATTCATGAATGCACATAAACACCGTAGCGCGGGGACTAAGCTCAAGTCAAACTTCCTCGGCCAAGCACCACTCCAATCCAATCCCCCAACATCCAGGCTATTGTCCCTGGTGCATGTTATACATGTGGATGTAGCATTTCCCGTCCGTCTTCCCCCATAAACCGTAACAAAGGACCCGAGCACCCCAATGGTTCCTCGTCTCCTTCACCGCAAGGACGACCCGGGATCCACTGAATGCTGGACTTTCCGAGGGCAAGTTTCGACTGGCGGATTTCGGCGGTCTGTGGGAACCGCTAGATTGGGAATGATTTAGCGCAAGGCGGGGACGACAGGAAGAGGTTGTGCGGCGACGAGCTGGGAATAAAGGGATGTCAGGTAAGGGAGGAGAAAGCCAGATTGCAAAATACATAGCTGAAACCAACCACAGTTAAAAATGCACTTTGTCACTCCGACCGGGAAACCGGTCTCCCGGTGGTCTGCCAATCTCACTACCGAATATCCGGCCACAATGTTCCACTCCCCCGGAGAGTCAGTTCCGCCCCACCGCCCCACTTTACCTCATCCTATCCAACCAAAATGCATCAATTTTCCCGCGTCAATTCACCCCAAATCCAGCGGCTACCGCTATCTATCAAAAACGACCCCTGCTCCCCCATCCGCAAGCTTGTTCTCGAAACCGAAGCGCACGATAGAAATTTGTCAAATAGTCCGCATTTTATCTCGTTGACGATTTACCTCACATAACAAGGGAACAAGCCTCGTTTTCTCGTTTGCGCTTTGCACATCTATATAAAGACGCTTGTCCGGCACTTGCCTTCTTTGTTACATCCTTTCCTTTTGGTTCCTGATCTGGTGAACTTTCTCCGCGACAATTAAGCATTACCCACACATACACACATATCCTACTCACCACATATCAACAAAATGGCCTCCATCGCCCGCTCTTTCGCCGCTGTTCGCATGGCTCCCCGCCTGGCCGTTCGCCCTGCCGTTTTCCGCGCTTCTTTCTCTACCACCAGACTCTGTACGTCCGCTCTGAAAATCCACGTCACGCCACTATCACTATAGGCATTACTTGATATCTAAACCGCAACGAACCTGCCCACTAACACACAAATCCCCACAATCAGCCATGGAGAAGCGCTACGCTAAGGATCACGAATGGGTCGATCTCGATGCCTCCAAGAAGACCGCCGTTATCGGTATCAGTGAATACGCCGCCGACAAGCTCGGTGACGTTGTCTACGTTGAGCTTCCCGGTGTTGAGTCGGAGCTTGCCGCTGGTGATGTCATGGGCGCTGTGGAGTCGGTCAAGTCTGCTTCGGATATTGTTGCCCCCATTACCTGCCGGATTGTCCATGTGAACAAGACCCTGGAGGAGAAGCCATCCGTCATTAACCAGGCCCCCGAGGACTCTGCGAGCGGTGGCTGGATCGCCAAGGTTGAGGTGGATGAGAAGGGTATCAAGGAGTGGGAGGCTCTGATGGACTTTGCTGAGTATGCCAAGTTCACTAAGAGCGAGGAGCATTAAATGGCTAGCATATACATGGCCTGAAGGAGTGATGATTGAGAGCATATGATACCTTTTCTGTTGTTCTACTTGTATATTGTAGACCCAGCATGACGTGAAAAGAAAGCGTTTTTTTGTCATTACTATTCGTATCTTGTTTGCCGTATTGTACAGTGTGTTACATTTTCACCACCATCCTTTCGTCCCCCAGATTACTCAGACGCCTTCGCAGGAGCCTGATGCTTCATAGCATTAATTCCCTCGAGGATCTTATCCGCTCCCAACGAGGAAAGCTTCTTCGCAATTTCAACACCAAAAGTCTCGGCCTCCTCCACAGTACCAATAGCCCGAGTCTCTTCGACGTCAACACCCTCACTACCGTCCGCCTTGACAACAGTCGCCTTGATCTTCAACTGACCCTCCTGATCCGCGACCCACTTACTTTCCACGCCAATAGGCACACTGCAACCACCCTCAAGCGTCCGCATAACCGCTCTCTCCACCGAGCAAGCCAATCTCGTCGGCACATGCTCAATGGTCTTAAGCAGCTTCGCAATCCTTTCATCACCATCGCGCGCCTCAACACCAATAGCACCCTGACCAACAGCGTGCAAAATACCGCCATTTTCACTCTCTAACCACTGAGCAATGCGGGCATCATAGCCCATGCGCAGAAGACCGGCAGCTGCCAGGATAATAGCAGAGTAGTCCTCTTCATCCAGCTTGCGCAACCGAGTCTCAATGTTTCCACGGACATCTTTGAAGACAAGACCGGGGTACTGTCTCTTCAGCTGGGCAATGCGACGGATTGATGAGGTGCCGACGATGGCTCCGGAGGGCAGATCGGCCAGAGACTTGTAGGAACCCTCCAAGCTCTTCTTAATACAAACGACATCACGGGGGTCCTCGCGAACCATAATGCAGGCAAGAGTGAAACCCTCGGGCACCACAGTGGGCATGTCCTTGAGAGAGTGCACGATGAAGTCGACCTGGCCGGCGGCAAGCATGGCCTCGAGCTCGTTGGTCCAGAGACCCTTTCCGGCAAAGTTATAGAGGGCGGTGACTTGGTCCTTGTCTCCGGCAGTGGAAATTGCGTTGACGGAGAAGTCTGTTTCGGGGTGGAGAGTCTTGAGAGCGTCAATGACCATGTGGGTTTGCTTCATGGCGAGGGCCGACTTGCGGCTACCGATGTTGATGGTTTCGGGCATCGTGACGGGGTTGGAGTTGGGTATTTGGGGGTCGTCGAGGAGGCTTGTAGCTAGAACGGCACTAAATTAAAGTGTACCTGGTGTGACGTGTAGGTGGCGATAGCCAAGTTGGGTTGTTTTAGATCAGTGTTTCGGGACCGGTGGTTTTATCGATCCCAAATATTTCTTGGGTTAACTTACGGTGTTTGGCGGGGTTAGCGGGGACCGTGCATTTCACAGTACAGACATAACGGAATACTGTGCATCAGGTACAACAAGTTCCCGGCGGCAATTCCTACGACCCGGGATATCAAGTTATGTATAATGAATAATGGAATCAATTGGGAGGGATGAAGCATCTTATAGTGAAGAAACCCGATGACTTCACTTCCTTATCTGTACTGTCTGATTTCTGCTGTCGCTATCTGTCTGTTATACCACGGTCTGTATCCATGTCTGTAATCTGTGGTTAGTGCCTCTCGGCAGCCTTTGGTTCCCATGCAGTTATCTTGGGTACGGTTCTATAGTTTTCGTCAGCTACTGTACACGCAGAGTATTTGGAAAGAAACTCACGTATTATACGGTTTATAAGCACCTCGGGTGGCCGTCAAATTAATAACCTGTTCGGGCCGCTCCCATTTGCGGACCTTGGTTTCAAGGAGCGGATCAGCGTTAGGCGGCGTATCAACCGAGTATGACATCCAGGCGTGCCAACCGGGTTCGATGTGGGCACTGCAACTTGTCAGTGAGAGTGATCATAACAGAGAAGTGTATGGATTCTTACGCATCGTAGTCATGCTTGGCATACTCCAACCAGCGGGTACGGACTGCGTTTTGTCAGTAAAAGCTACGAGATAAAACTGCGCCTGGTATACTTACGAGGAAGTTCCTCCATATTCTCGAAGTACTTGTTCCCAAATTTGTCGGTACCAACATGTCTACCCCATTTGGTATCACCTAGACAATTTCATTAGTCTCAATCTAACACGTCTCATTCATCGAGAAAACATACCGATATACTACAATCCCCAACCAATTGGCGTACTCGTTAACAACAAATTCCCACTACTCAAGCGTCTAGTCTGCGGGTCTCTACCAACTTACCATCATTTGCATGACGTATTCCTAAATCGCGCCGGTCAGTCAACAGTTCTTTTTCTCGCGCGCGTAACATATACTAACCTTGAAACCAATCTTGCGCAGATTGCTTAGGGTTCTTATAAGAGACATCTTGTCAAGTTGATACTCTCACGAGTCACTTAACTATCTGTGATATTCAGATTTCGGTTCAATCTAGTTGGACCTATTCACTATGATCGATCATCACCCCTACCGCCCTGCCGACTAGTTGGAGGCACATCCCTGCTCATCGGGTGAATCTCGGACGTTTTAAAGTCAACCCGATATTTGTCGAATAACCCTATCTACTTACAAGGCCTCCGTTGACGAAAGGGCAGAACCAGTTCAGTTTGTTGGTTCATGACGTAGCGATAAACATCTCATATACGGAAGGAATCTATGATCGAAGAATGGAATACATTAATCAATATATTTGAAGGAGAATGATGGAGAGAAAGTTTCACAAACTAAAGTATTTACTCAAGTGTGAACTGAAACACTGAGAAGTCGATTGTGTAGGTAAACCAAAGTGAGGTCCTCCAAGGCTCTCTTCGATGAGGAAGGATCGTAATCTATGTACACCACTTTGGGCCGTATAGCCCTTGCATGCCCGAAAGAATGATTGGGCATCATATGTATGTATGTACATATGTACATACCAGGTAAACACAAAAATGGGTCTACCGTAAGAATCCTTGCACGTCTACTCTGTGTGTCTTATTGACGGATTGGGAAGCACCAGCATACCACTGCGCCAAAAGAATTGGTACCTTTGGACTTTGTTAGCGGGGAACCTTCTGTCATGGTCTATATAGGGTGCCATTCCTATACAGTTATCGAGTGAGAAGCGAACACTTGGTGCCTAGCCATCAGACAGGGTAGAGGCTGACACTTATAACTTATGGAAAAACACACTACGGGAGATTCCCGTCCTGTGTGACATCAAACGTCAACGACATGCCTTGCCACAAGTTTTGTTATCTACTGGATCATCTCAAATCTCGATATACTACAACAAGTCATACACAGATCTCGTAGAAATGGGCAAGAGCAGTCAGTCACATCTTACTACATTTCGTGGATACTAAGGGGGTTCATGTGTGCGAGTATTCCTACAGAACAGGGTTGGGTACCGAGAGTTCCAGGCGTCTAATAAACTTGTCATTTTGGCACTCGAGAAGAAGCAAAAGGAGCAGGATTGCATGTACAATGTAAATCTTGCATCGGTTTCTGTAATGCAACTTGCCCGCCCAGTTTACCAAAACTGCCCATTTGCAGAGTCAGATTGGGCGCAAATGGGATTGGGCCGCAAGAAAACTACAAGGCGAATACAGAAAGTCTGACCATGAAGGATACATATGGATATCTATGTTTATGTCAACCTCGTCCCCTCGCAAGTGTTTGCATGCTTTGCTGATTCTATCATTGACTTCCTTTTACTACATCACTATTTGGCCCTCTTTCGTTTCTTGCGCTTGCCACAACACACCATGGACCCTGCCGGACTAGCACTCTCTGTTTTCGGTGTGTGGACACAGATCTGTACCTTTGCTCTCAAGCTAAGGACTGCAGAATTGGACCACGCATTGCAAGACTTGAAGCTCCAGGAATGTGCGGAGGAAATTGGGGCCGCCATCAAGAACATCCAGTCGATGCCAACCATAGGTGACAAGGAAATATCAGAGCTCATTCAGCTTATTGATCTCACTATCACCTGGTTATCACATTTTGTTCCGGGTGACGCACCGAAACTCTCCAACAAAGGAAATGCGACTACCTCAGCACTCGATGTTCAGCTTTACACGAAGTTCAATGACCTGGAGACTGTTTTCTTGGCCGCGACAGGCAAGAGTGCCGACACCAAAGCAAAGTCTTCAAAAGCCGGAGTTTCAAAAAGGACTCTAGCGAAGTGTTTTCCGTCAGGTAAGAGCATCCAATAGACAAACAAACTAACTATGGGACTAACATATATATCTTGTTATAGTGCAGAAAGGCGCGAAACAAGTCAAGACTTGGTTTCATCGAGGACAGAGCGCCTCTATTTGGGTGTTGTGGGATGGGCCAAAGGTGACTTTTGTGGTTGAAGCGCTGGATGTACTGAAAAACAAGTGGTTAGCCCTAGCAGCTAAAATCTTGCCAAAGAAGGATACAGTCCATCCGGCGCTCTCCCTGGCTCCCATCGCCAATCGGCCCATTGCATCGTCTCAGATAGTTTCTAGCTTGTTGTTGTCAGGCAGTAAGAACACGCCGGAGGAGAAATATGTCGCTATGGGTCTAATACGAGGGCACATCCGAAATCTACTTCAAAAAGATGAAGCCTCTGCACTATAGTTTCACGGCCCAGGTAAGTAATACTCGCCAAATCATGTCCTCCACATACTAACAATTCATGATGACCTTCAGTTTGCAGTGGAAAGTCAACATTAGCGTAAGTACAGAACAGTCGCAAGCAGTCTATTTGCAAATCTGACATTCCTCCGTAGGGCAAATTTGGCTTTAAAGCTCGAAGACTTTGTTAAGCAAGACACTCCAAACGTCCAACCCTTTCCCGCCGTCACTATGAGTCACATCCAGTTTGTAGGAGACTCCTCCCGGTCGGTAATATTACACGACATCATGTGTCAACTCAGCAATCACCGACTCTCACCAGACTCGCCCACCGACAGACATGCGTCTTTATTTTCGCCACTTCACTCGCACGCAACCAACACAAAGGCGGCGTTAGATTCACTTCGTTGTTATCTTTCACGGTCTCGCCTAATTATGATCTTAGACGGCGTCGAGGCGGCCAGCGATTTGTGGAAGACCATTTCAGAGCTGTTGAAGTCATATTCCAATTTGAAGGTGATTTGTTTCTCTCGAGATTCTGAAGCGAAATTTGTCACGACGGATATGATTCATTTCCACGATGTATTGCCGAGCATTAGTCTACTAGAGTCGCAAGTCAACGCAGTTGTTAAAAAGAACCCCGCCGTTGGACCTTACTTGGAATCACTCCTGGAAACTCTGGCTAGATCTTTCGGGGCACAGTAAGTGTATTCGAAACTCGGTCCGGTAGCAGTTCATGAATATCATCCAACTCATGAGTAACTAGTTTCGGGTTAACTTCCCTTCTCTTAACCCGGCTCTCGATAATGGAATCAGACGATATCGAAGGTCTTTTGTTGTCTTTGACGTCAGAGAAGTGCAAGCTAGTTTTACAGCAAATGAGGTTTCTGGAAAGACAGAAATGCGCAACCGCTCTGTTTTGTATTGTGTATTTGGTAGCTTTGTTCGGCCAGGCCGAGAGAGAATGTGCAGCAACGCTAGGTCATGTGATACATGATTTCATGCCAGTTTTGTTTCCGGATGACCGCAACACGACTGGAATTACAGATCCGGTCCACTCATCTCTGCCAAACTCGGCCGACCAACCACCTTTTCAAGACAAATTCGCCGGTGTTTTCGAAACTGCGGGACTTAGTGACCTGCTCCTCATCGACAATGACAAGGTATCTTTGAGAGATCCCAACCAAGCGGAGGACATTCTATTTGTCGTAAGTAGCCGAGCTCCCAATTTGTGTAATCAGGTTGTGCACGCTATTTGCAACCAACATCACGGGGACCCAGACGCCGTCCTGCTACTCCGTGAAATCACGAAAGCCTTTCCAGAGTCGCGATTCGAATTAGAGCGATATGTTAAGTCAGGTGTCGAGGGAGCTTCTTATTTGGTGACTGAATTGGAAAGGGCCGGTGCAGCACTTTCAGCTCGGTATGGCCTTTTCGAACGGGTAGATAGGGGACGAATCAAATGGGTAGTTTAATGTTTGGTATGACAATGTTATGGAATCTTATAGAATAGTCATGCAGTGTTCTACACACCTGTGAGCAAAGAATAGAGATCATGGCGTCGGAGATTATCCGGATTCGGGGAATTCCGCGAACCGAGACATTATATGACACCTTCTTCTGAGTGGCGTTTTTGTGTTGAACAAAAAAGGCAAAGAGAAATGTGAATAGAACTGTATGTACACATCTATGTATAGCCCAACCGGCATGAACGCGAACGAAAGAGAGCTTAGAGCGTGAACTCCCGTTCTGCAATTGATCATACGCTTTTCACAGATCCAAGGTTAACCCCAGCGTTGAGCAAGCACCAGCCGTCTGCTCACGAGTCAGTGATAGGCGCAGGTAATAAGCGTTGAACACTGTTCGCAGGGACTGGTATTGCTGAGAGTGCTGGCGGGTTTAAGTCGCGAGATTGATCGGCTAAGAAGCTCTCGAACCGCGCAAAGCTCTTTTTAAGATCCTCCGGTAAATTATCCATAGGCGGCTTAAGGAGAGCGGACTGGACATCAGACACAAAAGTGGGGAATATCTTAGAAAACTTGGTGAGGATGTACGCCTCGGTTAGGTGAGTGACGAATGTGACACTGTCACCATCGACAACATGGAGGATACCAAGGCTCTGTAACGTTAGGCGGCGAATTGATTCCACATCAGGGCCCGTGAACTGTGATTGAAGGTGAGGAATATCCTTGGAAATGGATAACGTCTTGTTTACGGCAACCCAAGCGATGAGGTTCCGCACATCCTTACCAGACGGCGCTTTGGAGATGCGGTACATGGTATCTTCGAAACGATCAAAAACGGCTTCAGGTATCTCGTTGATGCGATTGAAAGCATCATCTCGATTTTCGCAACGCCAACCCAATTCCATCTGTTCCGCAACTAAAATGATTCTAGTTTACATACATATATGATTAGCAACTGCTAGGAATACAGACACGGATAACACTCACGCTCCTTGACAATTAGTTACCACTTGCTCAATAATCGCAGCTCGTGTTTCCAGTGCTGCGAAGCGACCTTTACGATTGGGACCACCCTCATCGTAGGTTTGACGTAAGCACAGCTCGATATCTGAGGCATGGGCTTGTATTTCCTTGAACTTAAAGATGGGGTAGGCTTCAGGGTAAATGTCTGTTGTTGGACGTGAAAAACAGATGATCCGAACTGCTGGGCCTACTGATATTAAACCACGAATCAGTTCCTCGGCAGCACCAGGCTCACACTCATCAAGTCCATCCAAGAACAAATACATGGTGTAGGCTTCAGTCAGTTCCCGCAAGAGGGAAACAAGCAATTGACGGCTCGTTCTTACATAACGGTCTCGAATGAGTGCTTGGTACCTCAATACCACCAAGTTGGTGGGTGTAATTATCTGAGATAAGGCTCTTCGTAAAATGTCACAAAGTATCATGAAGTCGTCAAACGTTTCTGTGTGTCTGAAATGAATTTGTACCATGATGGGGCGTTTCCACATTGGTATTGACTGGTAATCACGCCGATGATGTTGAATGATACAATGCCTAACAAAAATCAATTAGCACTCTCTTTCAACGTATCCCGGAAGTAGTTGGAGGGAACGTCCAGAACAGTTGGGGCGATGACTTACATCAAATAAGACTTGCCCATCCCAACTAGCACAAAAGTTAGCTTGTGTTGAACCACGAAGTACTCATCAACTTACGACCACCGAGGCACCAGAGGAATCTTTTGTCGCTACCTGGAGCTGAATTAAACCAACTTTGATACTCTTCAGAGTTCATGAGCCAGCGTCCGTTATATCTCCAAGCGGGATACGATCCTCCTCTAGGGTTTTTGAAATCGAAGTCACCGAACAGCATTTTAAACGATTCAGCTACGCGTGCCATGACTTCAGGTTTGATCCACCGAATGTGTAAGTCAGCCTTAGCCGGTAGATCAGTAAGCGCATCCATCTCAGTTGTAAGTTGAGAAGGCAACGGTAACATGAGCCCTGCCCATTTTGGGTTCCTGCAAATCAACGCAGCTCTTGCCAACAGCAGGCCAATTTCCTTGAATCTTTGTTGCAGCAGGTTGCCATACTTCTTGCGCCAACTCAATGCCTTCCACTTCTGTTGTCTCTCCAGTAGAGTTAACACCCGTGGCAATTCGCCTGAACCAGGTACACGTAGTGCCACATCACAATCTAGCCATTGTCTTGTCGTTCGCTCAATATCCCAATGATACCGGAACTTCTTCACTGATTCATCCCATGGGATATCAATCTCCAAAATTGGGGTGATGCATTTATCCATGTAGTCATGTGATGACCTAAACCAGAATACGTCGACATACAGCCACTGTGGGTGAAGGAGGCAGATAAGATGTAAAATAATTGAGGCTATGAGATCCACCACGGCAACGAGTGTATGCTGTGTATGTTTCCCGATCCAATCGTCTGTTGTCATACCCAAGGTATGAACTATCAAGAGATATTCGCGAAACGCGTGATATTGCGATGTAAACTCTTCAATATCAGAGCCGAACTTTGAGGATAGAGTCTTGTGGCTGAGGATCTGGTCAATCGCACTACATATCGCGGATATTGTCTCGTCAAGGGATTCCTTGGCTCTTTTGAGATTCTCCAGTGGATTAGATGTCGGCGGACGATAGATATCGCGGAACTCTGAGTTGCGTTTGAGAAGTCTTGAGAAGCGAAATCTTGGGGTTGGAGGAAATGGGATCTCGACCGTGCTGGAGGGTGGTGATGTCATTGTAAGAGCTTGAAACAAAAATGAACGCTTTATTCGCCTAAATAATTTTTATTTGGAGTATGAGACCTGTTTTCATGTCAACATTCCAATTCGGCGAATTCCACTGCTGCGGTGAACAATGTTCTCTGTTGATAGCAAGGCCTTTTTACGCGATTTAGATCCAAATGTATGTATGTACATACATACATACATAATAGGATATTGCGCACGGGCCTGACTCTGATGACAGCATATAATCACCAACAATGCGGAATGTATTTCTAGAACCTCAAAAAATTGACCGCGACCCTTGCCATGGCGCTTACAGACGTTGGCGACACACATGCAGATACATATGTATGTATGTACAACATAAAGTCATAGGCATTCCGCAGCACAAAACCCCTCGAGAACGAAAATCAGTAATGAATAAACGATGCTCAACTGCTGTTTGTAGTACGGGTTTGCGGTCTCAGGATTTTTATGAATGTATGCATACTATCTGAATGTACCAGCCCGCTCCTGTCCATACAGACTCCATTCTTGATTTATTCGTGTACATCCAGTTGCCCGCTAAATCAGGCGGGACTTCCTCAAAGCCGTGGGCCTCAAAGTTTGTGAATCTTTGTCTTTTCCCCAGCAGTCTCCCTAGCCGGGTAGAGGTGGTGGGTTGTTCGCATGTTCACATTTGTCGTAGATCGGACCATGTGCTCTCACGGGGTCTCGGCAGAAGCGCCACGAGCTCCATAGTTCTGGGCGTGCAGTGCCTTTGGCGGAATAGAGGATCACCATCTAACCTGTGCCACGTAACAGCTTCTTTATTCAATGTGATGGATGGACTGGGAGGCATTAGCATACCACTGTGCCAAAAGAATTGGTACCTTTGGACTTTGTTATCGGGGAACCTTCTATCATGGTCTATATAGGGCGCAATTCCTATACAGTTATCAGTGAGAAGCGAACACTTAGTGACTAGCCATCAGACAGGGCAGAGATTGACAAGTATGCTGATACATCTCTCTGTCCGGCAGACCCACTGGTTCTGTGCTCGAAACCACCGAATAAAAACGTTCCCATTGTGTACCGCGAGAACCGCCAAAACTAGCTAGCGTGCTTGCCAGCGAAGCCAGACAGCGCAGATGAATACAAGCGCCTCGATTGTTAAAGACATCTTGATGTTAGGATCCTGCAGGATCAAGCGACACGGCCTTGAGTATCGCGGGTCCGTGGATGAACATCCCACATACGGAAAAAGTCCATGTTCGAAAAATGGAATATATTAACCAATATACTGGAAGGAGAAGGAGGGAAAGCAAATTTCACGTACTCAAGTATTTACTCAGATATAAACTGAGACACTGGTAACTCGAGTGTGTGGCTCTGTTCAATGAGCAAGGATCGTAGTCTATGCACACCACTTTGAGCCATATAGCCCTTGTAGGCCCGACAGACTGATTGGGCACCATGCCAAGTCAACACGGAATTGGGTCGGCCGTAAGAATCCTTGCATGTCTGCTTTGTGCGTCTTATAACCTATAGAAAAACACACTACGGGAGATTCCCGTCCTGTGTGACATCAAACGTCAACGACATGCCTTGCCACAAGTTTTGTTATCTATTGAATCATCTCAAATCTCAGTATACTACAATAAGTCATACATAGGTCTTGTAGAAGCAGGCGAGAGCAGTCAGTCACGTCTTACTACAGTTCGTAGATACTGAGGGGGTTCATATGTGCGAGTATTCCTACAGAACAGGGTTGGGTACCGAGAGTTCCAGGCGTCTAATAAACAGGTCATTTTGGCACCCGAGAAGAAGCAAAAGGAGCAGGATTGCATGCGCAATGGAAATCTTGCAGCGGTTTTTGTGATGTAACTTGCCCGCCTAGTTTACCAAAACTGCCCATTTGCAGAGTCAGATTGGGCGCAAGTGGGGTTGGGCCGCAAGAAAACTATAAGGCGAATGTAGGAAGTCTGTCCATGAAGGATACGTATGGATGTATATGTTTATGTTGAACTCATTTCCTCGCAAGTGTTTGCATGTTTTGCAGATTCTATCGCCGACCTTTGTTCACAGCATCACTATTTGACCCTCTTTCGTTTCTTGCGCTTAGCACAACACACCATGGACCCTTCCGGATTGGCGCTCTCTATTTTCAGTGTGTGGACCCAGATCTGTGCCTTTGCTCTTAAGCTGAGGACTGCAGAATTGGACCATGCACTGCAAGACTTGAAGCTCCAGGAGTGTGCAGAGGAAATTAGTGCCGCTATCAAGAATATCCAGTCGGTACCAGCCATTGAAGACAATGACATATTGTCACTCATCCAACTCATCGATCTCACCATCGCGTGGCTATCCCATTTTTTTCCGGCTGATGTGACAAAACCTCCGAACAAAAAACACACGACTACCTTGAGACTTGACAGCCAACTTCAGGACAAGTTCTCTTGCCTTCAGGATATCTTCTCCATTGTGGATGAAGAGATTGCCAATATTCAATTGGGTTCTTCGGAAGTCACAGTTCCACGGCCGGCATTAGCAAAGTATTTGTCGCCAGGTAAGAACACCTGATTCACTAACTAATCATTGCTGCTCCTAACACAACGAATGATAGTACGCAAGACGTTTAAACAGGTCAAAGTTTGGGCTACTCGAGGACAGAACGCCTCTGTTTGGGTGTTGTTGGATGGCCCAAAGATGGATTTAGTGATTGGAGCACTGGGTGTACTAACAAAAAGGTGGTCAGCCCTAGCGGCCAAAATCTTGCCAAAGGAGGTCCCAGTCCAATCCGCACTCATTCTAGCCAGCATCGTCAATCGACCCATTGCCTCATCCGAGATCGCTTCTAGCTTGCTGTTATCTGGTAGCCAGAATACCCCGGAGGATAAGTCCATTACTCTGGCCTTAATACGGAATAGTGTACGAGGTCTACTTCGAAATGATATAGGACCCGCACTGTGGTTTCACGGTCCCGGTGAGTAATACACTGTAAATTGCGCCCGTAATATGCTAACAACTCACCATGACCTTAAGCTTGTAGTGGAAAGTCGACATTAGCGTAAGCACCGAATGGCTATTAGTCATCTGTTTGGGTATCTGACAATATTCCATAGGGCAAACTTGGCTTTAAAGCTGGAGGAGTTTATCAAGGAAGATACCCCACACGCTCACCCTTGTCCTATCGTCACTATGAGCCACGTCCAGTTTGTAGGAGACTCTTCCCAGTCGGTCATATTACATGACATCATGTGTCAACTCGCCAAGCACCAACTCTCACTAGACTCGTCTACCGACAGACATGCGTCTGTATTTTCCCCCCTGAACACGCACACAACTAACACAAACGTGACCCTACAATCACTACGTGACTATCTATCACGGTCTCCCCTGATCATGATTTTAGATGGTGTCGAGGCAGTGAGTGGCTTGTGGGAGACTGTTACACAGTTACTGAAGTCATATTCCAATTTGAGGGTGATCTGCTTTTCAAGGGACTCCAAAGCGGAGTTCATGGCCGAAGACATGATCCATCATGAGTCTATATTGCCCAGTAGAAGCTTGCTGGAGTCACAATTCGGCGAAGTGGTTGAAAAGAACCCCGCTGTTGGTCCGTATGTGGCAGCATTTGTTACGAATCTATCTATATCTTTTGGGGTGCAGTGAGTGTATCCGCCTCTTGTTTAACTACCAATTTGTAACTATAGCCTAACCTTTAAACAATAACTAGTTACGGTCTAACTTCGCTCTTCTTGACTCGACTTTCCACGATGAAATCAGAAGATATTGAGAGTCTCGCAACCCCTTTAGCGGCTGAGAAATACAAGCAGCTTTTCCAACGATTGAAGTTCCTGCAAAGACAGGAACGCGCAACCGCACTATTTTGCATGGTGTATTTGGTAGCGTTGCTCGGCCAAGCGGAGAAGAAATGTGTCAGAAAGCTAGGCCATGTGATACACGATTTCATGCCAGTTCTGTTTCCTGATGATATCGACGCGGTTGGAATTACAGATCCGATTTCCCCACCTCCGCCAAATTCGCCCGATAAACAACTCTTCAAAGACGATTTCGTTGGCATCTTCGACCATGTTAACCTGGATGATCTACTACTCATCGACAGCACCACAGTATCTTTAAAAGACCCCAACCAAGCAGAGCAGATTCTTTACGTCATAAGCAGCCGAGCTCCAAATCTGTGTAATCAGGCCGTGGACGCTATTTGCGTCCAACATCACAGGGACTCAAACGCAGTCAGATTACTGAGGGAAATCAACAAAGCCTTTCCAGAGTCACGATTTAGTTTCGAGCGACATATCAAGTCGGGTGTGGAGGGAACGTCTTATATTGTGAAGGCATTGGAGAGGGCGGGTGCGACACTATCTGATAGATATGACATTTTTGAGCGCGTAGATATGCGATGAGTGAAATATACAGTGTTTCTTCGGTTTGGTATTATCATGAAAAGCGCAATGAAAATAGTGACGTAGTGTTGTATGAAGAGTTTGCTGTAAAAGGGGAGCTATACCAACACATATGGCTTTCCATATTTGTCAGATTCCCACGTCCTAGAAAGCTAGTATGCACACATGTGCATTCTTTACGTGGCAAGCAGCTGCGTGTTTCCTTACTATTTAGTGATAGAGGCAGGTAACAGATGATGAGGAGTGTTCGAAGGGACTGGCGTTGCTGAGAGTGCTGGCGGGTTTAGGTTGCGAGATTGATCAGCTAAAAAGCTCACGAATCGCATAAAGCTCGTCTTAAGGTCCTTCGGTAGACTATCCATAGGCGGATTGAGGAGAGCGGACTGGACATCTGACACGAAAGTGGGAAATATCTCCGAAAACTTGGTCAGAATGTATGCCTCCGTTAGGTGAGTGACGAATGTGACACTGTCACCATTAACGTGCAGGATACCGAGGCTCTCTAGCGTCAGGTAACGAATTGATGACACATCAGGGGCCGTGAACTGTGATTGGAGATGCGGGATATCCTCGGAAATGGATAACGTCTTTTTTACCGCAACCCAAGCGATGAGGTTCCGCACATCCTTACCGGACGGAGCTTTTGAGATGCGATACATGGTGTCTTTGAAACGATCAAAGACGGTGTCAGGTATCTCATTGAGATTATTGAACGCCTCATCTCTGGACTCCAAACGTCTAGCCTTTTCCATCTGGGCCGCCACCAACATGATTCTGGTTCACATACATGATTAGTAACTACTAGAGACATAGCTCGGTGAACACTTACGCTCCTTGAGAATTAGTTACGGCCTGTTCAACGACCGCAGCTCGCGTCTCCAGTACTGCGAAGAGGCCCGTACGAGCGGGACCACTCCCCTCGTAAGCTTCACGCAAGCATAGCTCGATGTCTGAGGCATGAGCTTGTATTTCCATGAAGCTGAAGCTGGGATACAATTCAGGAGATATATGTGTTGTTGGACGTGAGAAACATATGATCCGAACTGATGGTCCTACTGAGATTAAACCACGGATGAGCGCCTCGGCGGCACCAGGCTCACACTCGTCCAGGCCGTCTAGGAAAAAATAAACCGTATAGGCTTCGGTAAGTTCCCGCAAGAGGGAAACAAGCAACTGACGACTAGTGGGTACATGACGGGTTCGCATGAGTTCCTGATACCTTGATACTACCAAGTTGGTCGGTACCAGTGCTTGAAGTAGGACCTGCCGTAAAATAGCACAAAGTATCATGTATTCGTCAAACGTTTCGGTGTGTTTAAAATGAATTTGCACCAGTATCGGGCATTTCCATTTTGGGATTTGCCGGTAGGCACGTCGGTGTAATCTGATTATGAAGTCCCTAGCATAATCAAGTTAGTAGTGGACGTCAAAAATGGTAGACATCACTAAATCCAATCGAGGATTCTCTAACCACTGACTTACATCAAATAAGACTTTCCCATCCCAACTAGTACAAAAGTTAGCTTGTGTCGAACCACGAAATACTCGTCAACTTACGACCACCGAGGCACCACAGGAATCTCTTGTCGCTACCCGCAGCTGAATTAAACCAACTCTGATATTCTTCAGAGTTCATGAGCCATCGCCCATTTTCTTTCCAAGTGGGGTACGATCTTTGACTAGGGAGTATAAAATCAAAATCGCCGAACAATAATGTAAATGATTCAGCTACACGCGCCATGACTTCAGGTTTGATCCACCGGATGTGTAAGTCAGCTTTAGCCGATGGGTCAGAAAGCGCATCCATTTCAGTTGCAAGTTGAGAAGGCAACGGTAACATGAGCCCTCCCCACTTTGGGTTACTGCAAATCAACGCAGCTCTTTGCAACAGCAGCCCGACTTCCTTGAATCTCTTTCGCAAGAGGCTATCATATCTCTCTTGCCAACTCAATTTATTCCATTTTTTTCTTCTCTCTAGTAGAGTACACACCCGTGGCAGTTGCCTTGAACCAGGGACGCGTAGAGCCAAATCGCAGTCTAACCATTCGCTGGTCGTTCGCTCAATATTCGAATGCTCCCGGAACTTATTCACCGATTCATCCCATGGTATATCGATCTCCAAAACTGGAGGAATACATTTACCCATCAAGGTATGTGACGACTTAAACCAAAACACATCGACATACAACCACCGTGGATGGAGCAGACATATGAGGTGTAAAATAGTTGAAGATATGAGATTCACCATAGCGAGGAGCGTATGTTGTGTATGTCTCCCAATCCAGTCGTCATTTGTCAGGCCCAAAATGTGAACTATCAAAAGGTATTCACGAAACGCGTGATATTGGGACGTAAAATGTTCAATGTCAGACCCCAATTGGGACGGTATACTCTTATGACTGAAGATCTGATCAATCGCACTGCATATTGCTGATATTGACTGGTCAAGGGATTGTTGGGCGCGTTTAAGATTTTCCTCCGAGTTGCTTGTCGGCGGACCGTAAATGTCCCGGAACTCCGCGTTGCGTTTGAAGCGCCCTGTGAAGCGAAATCGCGGAGTTGAAGGAAAGCGTATATCGTCGAGGGTAGAGGGCGGTGATGTCATCTTAGGAGCTCGAAATCAAACTAAACAGTTTGTGTGCCTGGATGATCGCGAAACGAAGTATAAGAATTGTTTTCACGTCATTATTCTAACCTATCGGGTTAAGCTGAGTTGACGTAAAATGTTCGACGTTAATAATAAAGGTCTTTTGCGCGATTGCACATGTATGTACATATGTACATCTATGTATACATACGTTCACATGTCCAAATGGACCTTCCTCTATAAGCGATTCAAATTAAAACGTGATTCGTTATTGTGCACGGGCCTGTCCTTGTGGACAGCATAAAGTCACGAACGGCGCGAAAAGCATTCCTCGAAACCCAAAATTTTGGCCGTGACCCTTGTTATGGCGCTTATGTACAATCATAAACGGGCAACACCCAAAATTATACGCATTCTTCAGGACTAAATGCTGTAATAGAGTACATTGGTAACACATAACGGATGATGAACCGCTGTTTTCGTAGTACGGATTTGTCTTAGCATGGTTGTTCGTTAAATCACTTTAACCTTGGTTTCGCAGTTTTCAACATCATTTCGATCAGAATTTTATCTATAGTTGCTTCGACTGCTAACTCAATGTTACGGCGTTGAAGAAGTGTCACATTCAATTGGGTCACTTGTTGGGGGAGTCGACTTCATGACTTAGTTCAGAAAACCCAAAATTCATTCTTTTGTTATTGTTCCTTATACGGATGGTTCTAGCCTTATACATGTAGGCCTCATAAGATGGTCCTAACCTTGCTATCTAGACAACATCGAAACGGGATTGAACGTGAAATAGCCATGCCAGTTCTTAGGGTCTAGTCATGCCCAAAATCTTCCCTAGTACATATGTACATGGTACTTGTCGTTGTTGTTGTGTTCCATTTATAACCTGATTAGCAGGACTCAGTTCCTCAGTACATACATACATAGTACACATGAGCCTAGTTCTAAGCCACCTGGCAAGATAAGAGTCTCTTCCTTCTACCGTATTACACAGTGAAGGGGTACATATGCATACGTGGGCCTTGCGATGTTGTTGTTGCTGTTGTTCCATTTATTGTTTACTTGAACAAAGCTAACTATCAATACGACGACCTCAATCAGCGAGGCTGATCACAAAGGTGTCGTCCTTTGGGCCAGAGAGGCGAGTGCATTTTGCCGAAGAACCTTCCTGTGACCAACTTAGGGCCCGGTGATGAACACCAGGAGGGGTGGGCCTTGTGACGTTACTCCAATCTTGATCTTGATATGTAATTCAAAAAGATGAAAACATCACAAAAACTCTATCTCGATACTGAACCCAGTTGACACGGCAATTCGGGCACTGGATAGTGAGACCATTGCTAATGGTCCACGGGGTCCGGAGTTTCCTGTCTTTGTGCGAAGGGCTACCAGACTCGGGGGTATCAGGATACAACTGCACCAAAAAAGGTGCAACCTTTGGATTTGTTATTGCTAAATATCCTCACTTAGACTGTATAGCACAAAACGCTACATCCCGTACGGGCAAGTCGATACCGCAAACGGCGGAGTTAGCAGAGAGCACCCATACGACGGAACAGAGGTTAACAAAATGTCACTAACTCGATAAGAGCCCAGATGATATATGATTTGAGTGTGTAGTCCTACATTAGTATGGGTTATACACGTTTCACGTATCAAAGATCACCCCGAGTGCTAATCAAGCACCACCTGGCTGCTCACTGTTTAGTGAGAGACGCAGGTAGCAGGCGTTGGACACTGTTCGCAGGAACGGGTACTGCTGAGAGTGGTGGCGTGTTTGAGTCGCGAGATTGATCAGCTAAGAAGCTCTCGAATCGCGCAAAGCTCTGTTTAAGGTCGTCCGGTAGACTATCCATAGGCGGGTTGAGGAAAGCAGACTGTACATCAGACACAAAAGTGGGGAATATATCCGAAAATTTGGTGAGGATGTATACCTCCGTTAGGTGAGTGACGAATGTGACACTGTCACCATCCACAATGTGGAGGATACCAAGGCTCTGTAACGTTAGGCGATGTGTTGATGACATGTCAGGGCATGTGAACTGTGATTGGAGATGCAGGATATCCCTGGAAATGGATAACGTCCTGTTGACCGCAACCCAAGCGATGAGATTCCGCACATCCTTGACAGACGGACCTTTGGAGATGCGATACATGGTGTCTTTGAAACGACCAAAGACGGCTTCAGGTATCTCGTTAATGCGATTAAAAGCATCATCTCGATTTTCGCAACGCCAACCCAGTTCCATCTGATCGGCGACTAACATGACTCTAGTTGTCATACATGATTAGTAAATACTAGAGATACTGGTTTGGATAACACTCACGCTCCTTGACAATTAGCTATCGCCTGTTCAATAACTGCAGCTCGCCGATCCAATGCTGCAAAGCGACCTGCCCGAGCGGGACCACTCCCCTCGTAGGCTTCACGTAAGCACAGCTCAATATCTGATGCATGGGCTTGTATTTCCATGAACCTAAAGTCGGGGTAGGCTTCAGGGTAAATGTCTATTGTTGGCCGTGAAAAGCAGATGATCCTAACTGCTGGGCCTACTGATATTAAACCACGGATGAGCGCCTCGGCGGCACCAGGTTCACACTCGTCCAGTCCGTCTAGGAAGAAGTACGTCGTATAGGCGTCTGTCAGTTCTCGCAAGAGAGAAACAAGCCATTCATCACTGGCGGGCACACGAGGGTTTTGCAAGAGTGCTTGGTATCTAAGCATTACCAAGTTGGTGGGCGCTATTGTCTGGGATAAGGCACTTCGTAAAATGGCACAAAGGATCATAAAGTCGTCAAACGTTTCTGTATGTCTGAAATGAATTTGTACCAAGATGGGGCGCTTCCATTTTGGTATTGGCTGGTAATCACGTCCGTGTAGTCCGATTATGGAATCCCTAACAAAAACTAGTCAGCACCCTGTTTCGAATTATACCGTAAGTAGTTGGAGTGGGTGTTTAGGATAGTTGAGGGGGTGACTTACATCAAATACGACTTGCCCATTCCAACTAGCACAAAAGTTAGCTTGTGTCGAACCACGAAGCACTCGTCAACTTACGTCCACCTAGGCACCACAGGAATCTCTTGTCGCTTCCTACAGCTGAGTGGAACCAACTCTGATACTCTTCAGAGTTCATGAGCCATCGTCCATTTTCTTTCCAAGCGGGGTACGATCTCCCTCTAGGGTCTTTAAAGTCAAAGTCACCAAACAACAGTTTAAACGATTCAGCTACGCGCGCCATGACTTCAGGCTTGATCCACCGGATGTGCAAGTCAGCTTTAGCCGATGGGTCAGCAAGCGCATCCATCTCAGTTGCAAGTTGAGAAGACAGCGGTAACATGAGCCCTGCCCATTTCGGGTTCCTGCAAATCAACGCAGCTCTTGCCAACAGCAACCCGGTTTCCTTGAATCTCTTTCGCAACAGGTTATCATATTTCTTTTGCCAACGCAATGCCTTCCACTTCTTTTTTCTCTCAAGCAGCTCTAACACCCGTGCCAGTTCCCCAGAACCAGGCGTATCTAGAGCCAAATCGCAGTCTAACCATTGTTTTGTCGTTAGCTCGATATCACGATGAGACCGGAACTTCTTCACTGATTCATCCCATGGGATATCAATCTCCAAAATTGGAGTGATGTATTTATCCATGTAGTCATGTGATAACCCAAACCAGAATGCGTNTTCTTTTGCCAACGTAATGCCTTCCACTTCTTCTTTCTCTCAAGCAGCTCTAACACCCGTGCCAGTTGCCCAGAACCAGGCGTATCTAGAGCCAAATCGCAGTCTAACCATTGTTTTCCCGTTAGCTCAATATCATAATGAGACCGGAACTTCTTCACTGATTTGTCCCATGGTATATCAATCTCCAAAATTGGAGTAATGGATTTATCCATGTAGTCATGTGATAACCCAAACCAGAATGCGTCGACATACAGCCACTGTGGGTGAAGAAGACAGACAAGATGTAAAATAGCTGAAGCTATGAGATCCACCACAGCGATGAGTGTATGCTGTGTATGTTTCCCAATCCAAGTATCGGTCGTCATACCCAAGGTATGAACTATCAAGAGATATTCGCGAAACGCGTGGTATTGCGATGTAAATTCTTCAATATCAGACCCGAACTCCGAGGATAGAGTCTTGTGACTGAGGATCTGGTCAATCGCANAGCGCATCCATCTCAGTTGCAAGTTGAGAAGACAGTGGTAACATGAGCCCTGCCCATTTTGGGTTCCTGCAAATCAACGCAGCTCTTGCCAACAGCAACCCGGTTTCCTTGAATCTCTTTCGCAACAGGTTATCATACTTCTTTTGCCAACGTAATGCCTTCCACTTCTTCTTTCTCTCAAGCAGCTCTAACACCCGTGCCAGTTGCCCAGAACCAGGCGTATCTAGAGCCAAATCGCAGTCTAACCATTGTTTTCCCGTTAGCTCAATATCACAATGAGACCGGAACTTCTTCACTGATTTGTCCCATGGTATATCAACCTCCAAAATTGGAGTAATGCATTTATCCATGTAGTCATGTGATAACCCAAACCAGAATGCGTCGACATACAGCCACTGTGGGTGAAGAAGACAGATAAGATGTAAAATAGCTGAAGCTATGAGATCCACCACAGCGATGAGTGTATGCTGTGTATGTTTCCCAATCCAAATATCGGTCGTCATACCCAAGGTGTGAACTATCAAGAGATATTCGCGAAACGCGTGGTATTGCGATGTAAATTCTTCAATATCAGACGCGAACTCTGAGGATAGAGTCTTGTGACTGAGGATCTGGTCAATCGCACTACATATTGCTGATATTGTCTGGTCAAGGTTTTGCTGGACGCTATTGGGATTCTCCACCAGACGACTTCTCGGCCGACCGTAGATGTTGCGGAACTCCGAGTTGCGTTTGAGAAGCCTTGAGAAGCGAAATCCGGGGGCGGGAGGAAACGGGATCTCGTCCGTGCTGGAGGGTGGTGATGTCATTGTAAGAGCTTGAAATACAAATGAATGCTGTATCCGCCTACATAATTTTTAATCGGAGTATGAGACCTGTCTTCACGTCGACTTTGGAATTGAGCGTCGTTCACGGGAGTGATAGAAAATGGTCGACGTTGGTGATGAAGCTGTTTTACGTGATGGCACATGCATGTGTCTAGATACGTATGTATGTAGTGCATGGCTGCCTACAAATGCGACCCGGATCAAAACGTGATTCGTTGTGGTGTATGGGTCTGTGTTCAGTGACAGCATACAACCCCGAACAGCGTGAAATGCACTTCTCGAAATTCGAAATATTGCCTATGATCCTTGTGCTGGCGCTCACCCGCAGATGCTGGTGACATGAATGGATGAATTTTTGTTGCTCTACTAATACTAAATATAACTATAAACATCGGTCTATCGTCCCGGCCAACGCAAAAACTCCGCTACGCAACAGTGGGTTGTGAGAAAGCAAATGTACGCAATGCGTCTACTCTGCTTGCTGTGATTTAAGAAGAAAGAAAATCTGAGCCTCAAAAGGTCAAGTGTGAAGTTGCTTTAATAAAGTATGTTTCTAGAGTGAGACGTCGATTTTAGCGTATAGCGAGGTTCCAGTCTTGGCACAGATTGATAAAGATTGATCGTGATGGTCATGGTGGGAGAAGACGACAGGGGCTGAAGTCAATGCGGGCTTTGGATTGACGATGATGAGGTCAGCAGATATGGATAGTGCCTATTGCGTGATGTTGGGAGGTTTTTATTTTAGCATGATGAAGTTTCTGTGGTACATTGGACTGTAAAGAGAACAGAAACGAAGAAAAGTGATTTCGAAGCTGATTGAAAGTTGTTGTAGCGAATACTATATCTGAAGTTAGTCGTAACGAGCGACTATCGGCAGTTAAATCCGGCTCCACAGTAAAATGACGTTACAGACGGCTCTACCCAGGCAATTCCCGGGCCCATCCCCCGATAACCGCCAACCGGCCGTACCCGCTAACCTACTACGTTCACCTGCCAGTTTCAAATATGCATAGATTAGATCTTGCACGTCATGGGCTGATGATCCCCCACGTGGACATGTTGTTGTTGTCAGCGGAGTCTTCACATCGGATTTTATTGCCAGATCGGACGAGCAAAGATACTGGCAAGGAGCTAATTGCCCCACCGCCAAATGTTTGAACAACAGGCTGCTCGGCCGTGAATATTCCCTCTCTTTCCCCTTCTTCTTTTTGAAAAGTCGTTTGGTTTGTGATATTCTTGGTGTTGAACTTGCGTGGTTCTTTCTTTCTGATTTCTTACTTGACTTTGTGAATTCATAAGGCTGTTCTTGGCATTGGTGGTGGTTGCCTTTTTTTCTTGGACTAACGGAGCCGTTTTTACGTCGCTTTTGTTGCGGGAGACTTGCATTTTTTTGTTCCTGGTGGATTCCTTGGGTTGGATTTTATTCGATCTGGACGGTGTTTGTGATATTCATGCGTTTTTGTGTCTAGAGATTCTGGGATTTTCACACTCAATGAGCCTTGGATTCTATGTTGTTCTATCTACTGGGTAATCACGGAGACTGTCTGCACACAGAACAACCCACACTTGCCTATTTTGACGGCAGCTGCATCTAATTCCACACATCACTCCACCATTGGCGATAGCAGATACTCTACTAACCGACACTGCCATTTCCAAGTGGACTGATTACTATTCTTGACCGCTCACCAAAGCGTCAAGCATTTTGCCCAGAGCAATCCGCATCTTGGCCGTTTCTCGGCTTCATACAATTCCATCCAGCATCATCAATCCCAATGTCACTCTTCACATACGCCACCAAAAGGGCCTTCACCGCCCGTCCGCCTTACTCAGAACTCACGTCAGCACCTGAGCTCCATGCTCTACGCTACGGCACCGCTAAAACCAGGCACTGCGCCCGCCACTGGGCTCACACTCTCAGTGGCCTCCCCGCAACACCAGCGGCCACCCAAAAATCATCTTCAACGACCTTTTTCACCAGCTCAGCCCCAGATCAGCTGTGCACGCGACCATTGCTTTCCTTGTCGGGCCGCCTTACCACTTCCGTATATCACCATCTTGCCGGGACTGCTGCCACAGGTCTACTTTCCTCCACTAGACGTATTGACGGGAGACCTGTGAGACTTTCCACTTGTTGTGCAGAGCCGCTTTTGGGAGTCCTAAAGGGGTCATCACTTTCAAGAGATTCTACTACCATCGACGTACCGAATAACACGGCTTCTCTCAATTCGTTAGGGTCAAGATTCGGCAGGACACAAGCATCTTGTGAGACCACGCCATTATCAACCTCACAACAAAGAAATATCCCACCAACACCAAGTATCAAAAGCTCGGACTCGCTAAATCAGCATATTTCTCATCAGCCATCAAGACCAACGGTGGCTGCGTCGTCGTCATCCACGTCGGCTTTCCATTTGCCAATTCCTCGCCTGGACGGCCTGTCACAATCCCTAGTCAAAGCTCCAAAATACGTGTTTACCGACAAGCGTAAAATCGGTTCTAGAGTTACTAAAGCTAGTCTTGCGTCTTTGTCGCCAGCATCTCATCTTTCTCGTGCTACTACATCTTCGCTTTCTTCTCCTGACAAACCCACATCTGTTTATCGGGTCGACTTTTCACCTGCCATCGACACCGTGCCTTCCCTGCCTGCTGGAAACACGACTTATCGCAAACACATTACCAACAACAACAGGACTTCCAATCCTGCCTCACCTTCACCCATCTTTATATTCTCGCCTACACCAATCCGACGCCGCGCACTCGCTGCTGCTATTGTCTCGACCATGTCTCAGACCCGTTTACATAGTGGGCATTCCCACGGCCATGGCCACCACCACCACCACCACGACAACATTTACCTGACGTCAAAGAACAAGAATGACGCTGGTGTACGCATCACCAGAATCGGGCTTTTTGCAAACTTGGGCATGGCTATTGCTAAGGGTGTTGGTGGTTATGCATTCCATTCTCATGCCATGGTTGCAGATGCCTATCACAGTTTAACTGATTTGGCATCGGATGTGTTGACACTCATGACGGTGTCGTGGAGTTTGAAGGAGCCTACACGGGAGTACCCGACGGGTTTTGGCAAAGTTGAGTCGTTGGGCTCATTGGGTGTTTCCGGCATGTTGTTTACCGGCGGTTTACTCATGTGCTGGGGCAGCTTCATTGCCCTATTAACACAGTTGGGAGTGGACTTACATTCGTTCATGTGGGGTATCTTGGAGCACGCCGGTGGCCATGGCCATAGTCACGGACACGGCCATGGTCATGACCACGGTCATGGCGTGCCAAGCTTGCATGCGGCGTGGTTAGCTGGTGGAACCATCCTAATCAAGGAATGGCTGTATCACCAAAGTAAGTGCATATCCAAGTTCTACAACTCCAACATCATCTAACACAACTCTCTTTTTAGCCATGGCCGTCGCCCGTGAGCGTAAATCCACTGTTCTCGCTTCAAACGCAGTACACCACCGTATCGACTCACTAACAGGTGTGGTAACTCTTGCTGTAGTTCTTGCCTCCAACCTCTTCACAAGCGCTTCATGGCTTGACCCCGTCGGTGGTCTTTTAATTTCAGGCCTTGTAATCAAAGCCGGTGCTGAAAACACCATTGCAGCTTTCGCGGAGCTTGCTGATCGGGCTCTTGACCCTGAAGTTACCGAGTCGGTTCGGAAGTACACCCTGCGTGTGCTTGACGAGCTTGAGCCGGGTCATGGACTTGAATTGAGAGGTGTTAGTGGTGTCAAGTCGGGTCAGAACTACCTGATTGACTTGGAGGTTGCTATTCCCACGGGATGGAATGTAGAGCAAATGAGGGTTTTGGAAGACTCGATTCGCTTCCAGATTGGATCAAGAGTTCGCGGAGCTAAGAGGGTCAGAGTTAGATTTGTCCCTGTTGAGGGCTTCGAGACTAAGGAGTTTGATGAGTTTGTGCCGGGCAATGTCACCCCTAGAGAGGGTACTCCCGAGCTAGAAGATCATGATCATGATCACGATCATAAGCATGGCGAATGCTCGGGGCACAAGGAGGAGAAGAAGGCTCAGTAAGCTTATGTACATACAAAGGTAGACTTGTCGTGTTCTCTGTTTGGTTGGGTATAGAATACAAAAAACATGACATTTATATGATTTTAGCAATTTGTCTCCATATTGAAGTGATAAAACTTATCGTCTTATGATCATTGGCGCGCTTCAGGCATTGTTATAGATTAGCCTAAATAGGAAGTCCCGCCTTCAGTGAGATACCTTGAATGTGTGGACGCATATAACGTGTTACTTTGACGCTGCTGATGTTACTTATAGGGCATGTGGGGCTCTTGATTTGTATAAATTGGCGGGGAATGCACATGGAATTGTATCACGAGAAGTTTTATAGTAACGCAAGATTTTCAAAATGGCTCGGTATCTTGGGTTAGATTTATCTACACAGCAATTGAAAGGTATGTTTCTCTCTCCAGGGTACCAAATATATACTAACCCCACCCAGCAATCGTCATCTCCTCCGACCTTTCCGTCATAGCCACGGCAAAAGTCGACTTTGACGCCTCCTTCGGCCAAACATACTCTCTCAAAAAAGGCGTCATATCAACCCCCCCACCCAATGCCACAGTGCGAGCCCCCGTAGCCATGTGGCTTGAGGCCATCGACCTTCTCTTCTCCCGGCTCTCCCAAGAAACCGATCTCTCGCTGATCACCGCTGTAAGCGGGTCGTGTCAGCAGCATGGAAGTGTCTTTTGGAACCACAAGGCTGTAGAGTTGCTGGAGAAGTTATCCGGGGAAGAGACTTTGAAAAACGGATTGGGTGCGGCTTTGGCTTGGGAGTGGGCGCCGAATTGGCAGGATGGGAGTACGGAGGAGGAGTGTAGGGAACTTGAGAGGTGTATGGGGGGGAAGGATAGGTTGGCGGAGAGGACGGGGAGTTCGGCGCATCATGTGAGTATTTGTGACGTGGCGTGTGGTTGATGGGATTCTAACTTTGTAGCGTTTCACTGGACCGCAAATCATGCGGGTTAGAAAGACGGAGGCGGATGTGTATGCACGGACGGCACGGATATCACTCGTCTCATCGTTTCTGGCGTCGGTCCTGCTGGGCGAAATCGCTCCTATTGATATTAGTGACGTCTGTGGGATGAATCTATGGGATATCCCCGCAGCATCTTGGAATGAGTCTCTCCTGGGGTATGTCGCGGGGAGTCCCGAGGGGGGTGCCACTTTGAAGGGGATGTTGGGAAGTGTTCATAAAGATAACTCCAAGTCTTTGGGGTGTGTCTCGGGGTACTTTGTAAAGAAGTATGGGTTCTCTGAGAACTGTGTTGTATTCCCCTTTACGGGGGATAACCCGGCGACTATCCTATCGTTACCATTGAGACCGTTAGATGCGATTGTTTCATTAGGCACGTCGACTACCTTTTTGATGAGCACGCCGGTATACAAGCCGGATCCGTCTTACCACTTCTTCAACCACCCGACTACGCAAGGACAGTACATGTTCATGCTATGTTACAAGAACGGAGCATTAGCAAGAGAGACTATCCGCGACGCCATCAACAAGGAGATCCCCCCAACCGGAACTGACATATGGGAATCCTTCAACAACGAGATTCTCAAATCCCCTCCCCTCCACCAAAAAACCCCAGAAGACCCTCCTCGTCTCGGAACCTACTTCGACCTCCCCGAAATCGTCCCCAACGTCCCCGCCGGCACCCACCGCTACGAATCGCATAACCCGCCGCGCCCAAGCACATGGCCCGCCCCCCTCGACGCCCGAACAATCGTCGAATCCCAACTCCTCAGTCTTAAACTACGTGCCCACGCACTAGTTTCCCAAGGGGACGGGCTTCCTGCCCAGCCGAGACGGATTTACCTTGTCGGTGGCGGGTCTTTGAACCCGGCGATTCAGAAGGTTGTTGGGCAGGTTCTGGGCGGGTCGGAGGGCGTGTATACTTTGGATGTGGGGGGGAATGCATGTGCCTTGGGTGGTGCGTATCGAGCTGTTTGGGGATTCGAAAGTCAAGGGGGAGAAAGTTTTGATGAGTTTATTGGACGGCGTTGGAAGGAAGAAGGGGCTATTAAGAAGGTTGGAGAGGGCTATGATAAAGAGGTTTTTGACGTGTATGAGAGGATTTTGCCCGTGTTCAAAGAGATTGAGGAGATGTTGGTGAAGAATTCATAACTAGTTAATCATGCAAACAAAAGGAAAACCTGTAGCCCTCTCTATCTAATATACTTATCCATAAACCGTCTATGGAAATCCGAACGAACCGCATCGTTAACAAACTCCTTCTTCTTATCCTCCGTCTTGCGCGCCTGGTTCTTAAAAACCACGTCGTCGTTCCACCGTCTCTTCATACTATAATCCGGCTTATTCAACAATGGATTCCCCGTAAGAACCTCTTCATCCCTCTCCGCTGCCTCTTTTGCCTCCCGTGCCGCAGCTTCTTGTGCCTCTTTAAGTTTCTTCTCAGCTCGTTCTTTCCGAATGATTTCCAGTTCCCTTTGTAACGCCGCCTCTTCATCGTCACNCGAACCGCATCGTTAACAAACTCCTTCTTCTTATCTTCTGTCTTGCGCGCCTGGTTCTTGAAAACCACGTCATCGTTCCACCGTCTCTTCATACTATAATCCGGCTTATTCAACAATGGATTCCCCGTAAGAACCTCTTCATCTCTCTCCGCTGCCTCTTTTGCCTCCCGCGCCGCAGCTTCTTGTGCCTCTTTAAGTTTCTTCTCAGCTCGTTCTTTCCGAATGATTTCCAGTTCCCTTTGTAACGCCGCCTCTTCATCGTCACTGTCTTCCTCACTATCATCACTATAATCCTCTTCATCTTCATCCTCCTCCTCATCTTCCTCGCCATCCTCCCGCTCAACTCTTTGTCTCTTCGCCGTCACAGGCCCCTCAACAGCCTCTCCTTCCTCCTCACTACCCCCTTCATCCTCATCAGCCCCGGTAATTTCCCTCGCGGCCCTCTTCAACGACTCGCGAATATCCTCATTATCACCCTCCTCGTCATCCGGCGAAGCAACAGCCTTCCGTTTATCTGATTTTCCGATGCGGGCGAAATGCGCAGCTTCATCGGCGAGTAGTTTCGCGGTCGCATCGGGTTCCTCGTCGTCGGGGTTCTCGGCGCGGTATTTTAATTGAGTGTGGGCGGGGAGAAGTCTTTGGTGGAAACCAGGGCCGCGAAGGGCTTCTTTACCACGGGCCTAAAGTGTGTTAGTTTAGACGATTATTCAAACGGCGATTGAGGGGACTTACGGGGTCAAATGTGGGACGGTGAGCGGATGTCATTTTTGCGGTTTTATAACACGATTGATGATGATGAAAAGAAGAAGAAAAATGTGGCGAATTCAACTCGCCTGATAGTTTGCGACAGCTTGAATATCAACTACACCCAAAAGTAACCCTTCCTTCGCTCTTTAAGCCCCCCTGTAACGCGACCTTACCGCCCGGCAGAAAAAAAATATGGCTTCCCAAAGCAGCAAGCAGCACGGCGAAGAAGCATGTGGGATGCGGGCTTGGTGATGATATCACCATCGCATTTAACATTTTGACTTTTTTTCTAAATTCATCTACATATCACAATGCCTAGAGAAGCTGAGCCTAGTCGGGTTGAAAAGGACTTTGTCCTGCAGGCGCTACAAGATGGACAGAGACTAGATGGTCGTAAACTTGACCAATACCGGCCACTAGNTCCCTCGCGGCCCTCTTCAACGACTCGCGAATATCTTCATTATCACCCTCCTCGTCATCCGGCGAAGCAACAGCCTTCCGCTTATCTGATTTTCCGATACGGGCGAAATGCGCAGCTTCATCGGCGAGTAGTTTTGCGGTCGCATCGGGTTCCTCGTCGTCGGGGTTCTCGGCGCGGTATTTTAATTGAGTGTGGGCGGGGAGAAGTCTTTGGTGGAAACCAGGGCCGCGAAGGGCTTCTTTACCACGGGCCTAAAGCGTGTTAGTTTAGACGATTATTCAAACGGCGATTGAGGGGACTTACGGGGTCAAATGTGGGACGGTGAGCGGATGTCATTTTTTGCGGTTTTATAACAAGATTGATGATGATGAAAAGAAGAAGAAAAATGTGGCGAATTCAACTCGCCTGATAGTTTGCGACAGCTTGGATATCAACTACACCCAAAAGTAACCCTTCCTTCGCTCTTTACACCCCCTGTAACGCGACCTTACCGCCCGGCAGAAAAAAANAAAAAAATATGGCTTCCCAAAGCAGCAAGCAGCACGGCGAAGAAGCATGTGGGATGCGGGCTTGGTGATGATATCACCATCGCATTTAACATTTTGACTTTTTTTTCTTATTCATCTACATATCACAATGCCTAGAGAAGCTGAGCCTAGTCGGGTTGAAAAGGACTTTGTCCTGCAGGCGCTACAAGATGGACAGAGACTAGATGGTCGTAAACTTGACCAATACCGGCCACTAGATCTCTCGTTTGGCGCTGATTATGGCGTCGCTGAAGTCACACTTGGCAACACCAGGTGAGTTATTACATCAACTATTATGACCAACCAAATTCAAATCTAATTCATACCGCCATAGAATCCTCGCCAAAGTCTCCGCCGAAGTCTCCGTCCCCTACGTCGACCGCCCATTCGACGGCATCTTCACCATCTCCACCGAATTCTCCCCCATGGTCTCCCCCGCCCACGAAGTCAACCGGCCAAACGAAGGCGAGCTACTCCTCTCACGCATCCTCGAGAAAACCATCCGGCGCTCCGGTGCCCTAGATACCGAGTCATTGTGTCTCATCGCGGGGCAGAAATGCTGGGCTATCCGGGTTGACGTACATGTACTTTCAAATGACGGGAACCTAGTCGATGCGGCCTGTCTGGCTATGGTTGCGGCTTTGAGACATTTCAAGAGACCGGATACGACGGTTGAGGGCGGCGTGGTNCCGAATTCTCCCCCATGGTCTCCCCCGCCCACGAAGTCAACCGGCCAAACGAAGGAGAACTTCTCCTCTCCCGCATCCTCGAGAAAACCATCCGGCGCTCTGGTGCCCTAGATACCGAGTCATTGTGTCTCATCGCGGGGCAGAAATGCTGGGCTATCCGGGTTGACGTGCATGTACTGTCAAATGACGGGAACCTAGTCGATGCGGCCTGTCTGGCTATGGTTGCGGCTTTGAGACATTTCAAGAGACCGGATACGACGGTTGAGGGCGGCGTGGTTACGGTTTANGAGACGGTGTTGGTGGATGGAACTTGGTTGGAGGAGCAGTTGCGGGAGAGCGCGGTGCATTTTAGTGTGAATAAGCATGGTGAGGTGTGTCATATGGTGAAGCTTGGAGGAGTTGCTGTTGATGCGTTGACTTTGTTGAAGTGTGGTGCTATGGCGGCGACAAAGGTCAAGGAGTTTACGGCGTTGATGGAGGAAAAGTTGGTGGCTGATGAGAAAGGACGGGATAAGGGAGGCTTCATGGCGGAGTTGAGAGCAGAGAACGATAGAGAGTCATAGGGAAGGATGAAACATACGATACCCATGGAATAGGATCCAATACAAAATGTACCTTTGATATAAACAACAGGATATAAACCAAAACAGAAACGCCCAACTCCTAGTAATGAACTTGCTCTTTCCTCTTCACCGCATAACAGGTGGTCTACTCTCCTTATTCCACTTTACCCGCGACCGAATCCACTCTACAGCCTCACTAACACCGGTCCCCGTCAACGCACTAATAGGCAATACTCTTGAGTCACGGATACTATCCGCCTTTTCACCTTCAAAGACCTTCTTGACCAAACCCTCTTTAATCCTCACCACTTCCACACAATCTTCACGATCCTGTTTATTCGCCAGCACCAATAACGGGACACCCTCTGTATCAGAATGTTGCAAGACATCCTCCAGGACTAACCGACACTCTTCCAATCTACCCACAAGCTCTCCATCGCCCTCTGACCCTGGCGTCGCCGTAGAAGCAGTAGCAAGATCTTCTAATGTGCCATCGCCAATATCAGTGCTATCAATGATAAACACAATCGCATGACAGCTCGCATAGTATGACTGCCAAAGTCGTCTTAGAGACATCTGCCCGCCAACATCCCACACCTTCATGTACATATCGGGCAAGTCAATGGTCGATACATTCTGACCCACGGTCGGAACTGTCTTGAGCCGGGGTGTCGGGTGGTCAGGGTTAAACAATGCCTTGATTTGTTCATGGAAAGTGGTCTTTCCGGCGTTGTCAAGACCGAGGAGGATTACCGAGTATTCTAGGACATGTTAGTAAGGGGTTACTCATCCTACACAGCTATCAATACACAAATAAGCTTACCCTCCTTGCTGGTCGCCAGCATATACAGGCTCTTAGCCAAATGGTACNATCGCATGACAACTCGCATAGTATGACTGCCAAAGTCGTCTTAGAGACATCTGCCCGCCGACATCCCACACCTTCATGTACATATCCGGCAAGTCAATGGTCGATACATTCTGGCCCACGGTCGGAACTGTCTTGAGCCGGGGTGTCGGATGGTCAGGGTTAAACAATGCCTTGATTTGTTCATGGAAAGTGGTCTTCCCGGCGTTGTCAAGACCGAGGAGGATTACCGAGTATTCTAGGACATGTTAGTAAGGGGTTACTCATCCTACACAGCTATCACTACACAAATAAACTTACCCTCCTTGCTGGTCGCCAGCATATACAGGCTCTTAGCCAAATGGTACATAATGCGACAATTGTAAAATCTCAGTTTCTGTATTCCTTTGTTTGTCGCATATCCGGCGCAATGAGGCTGACGTCGTTGACTTGGTTCCAGCGCTTATCGATATGTGTTATCGTTCATGTTCATGTCCCAATTAAGCTGGGATTAACATACGGTCATTGTTNCTTACCCTCCTTGCTGGTCGCCAGCATATACAGGCTCTTAGCCAAATGGTACATAATGCGACAGTGGTAAATTCTCAATTTCTGTATTTCTCTGTTCTTCGCATATCCGGCGCAATGAGGCTGACGTCGTTGACTTGGTTCCAGCGCTTATCGATATGTGTTATCGTTCATGTTCATGTCCCAATTAAGCTGGGATTAACATACGGCCATTGTTAGGGTTATCTGGGTTAATATGTATTGGTTTTTTTGATGTCTTGGATGAGGGCAATGTGATGCGATGAGTTTTTTCTACTTTTCCATTTTTGGTTTTTGATAGGGAGAAATAGGAGGATAGTTTGGCCGTGACGAAGTTCTCGAAGGATGTCAATACATTTGTTGGCGGCGGGAATGGGAAATGCCGTTTGTGAGGATATGTGAAGGGCCGATTGTATGTGGCCAATTATGAAGATGATTCCTCGGTCTAGATTGACCCAGCCTCGGGCATTTTCCCGTTCTCCAGTATACTTTTTCTTTTGCCATTTGTTTGAAACCCAGCCATTCACTTTTTTTTTTCCCGTCCGTCTTATTCAAGCTTGGTCGTGCTTTTCTTCTCTTCGGCTCTTACAAGGGAATCCGTGCNATCTGGGTTAACATGTATTGGTTTTTTTGATGTCTTGGATGAGGGCAATGTGATGCGATGAGTTTTTTCTACTTTTCCATTTTTGGTTTTTGATAGGGAGAAATAGGAGGGTAGTTTGGCCGTGACGAGGTTCTCGAAGGATGTCAATACATTTGTTGGCGGCGGGAATGGAAAATGCCGTTTGTGAGGATATGTGAAGGGCCGATTGTATGTGGCCAATTATGAAGATGCTTCCTCGGTCTAGATTGACCCAGCCTCGGGCATTTTCCCGTTCTCCAGTATACTTTTTCTTTTGCCATTTGTTTGAAACCCAGCCATTCACTTTTTTTTTTCCCGTCCGTCTTATTCAAGCTTGGTCGTGCTTTTCTTCTCTTCGGCTCTTACAAGGGAATCCGTGCGGAAAATCATTCGGGATTCTTCCCTTTTCACAGTCCGAGCGGTCTTGTCCGATTACACAAGGAACGGGTCTTCCAGACTTATGGGATTCGTGCGCTAGAGATTCCTACGACTGCGGGGAAGTTGACGGAGGGTTGATGGACCCTAGATGACTATTTTATCGTGCAGACGAGGCGAGACACGTGTGCGGTATGCACATATGTAGGGAAGGAACGAGGGGAAATAGAGGCGAATAT
>JSUI01006407.1:0-56094 GCA_000833645.1 Huntiella omanensis
CGTCCCCTCCCGCCCCCGTCGCCCCACCGCCGCCCCCATGACGGGGCGCATCCCCCAGAAATCCGCCACTCCGCGACTCCTAGCCGAAGTATCGGCTCCCAAAAAAGCCAAAGAAGGGCCCCTCCCTCGCTGGATGATCCCCGTCGCTCGATACCTCTGTCTGAAAGCGTCGCACCGAAGTCTGGCGCCCACCATCTTTGGAGGTCTCGACCATATTGTCTGTCCGCATGGAAAACGCACAGAGGACCCGTGGCTCCTGAATAACCTTGGTTCAGTTGTCCCTGCTGTCTTCGTCCTTGTAGTTGAACGTGGGACACGTCTGTTAGCTGCCAAGGGAAACGCCAATGCGATCCCCCCCATTAGGGAGATGACCCCATCGCCAAAGACTCGTCGTTTAGCCGTGGAGTTAGCCTTGAAAGCCCGCACGGAGTTGGCTGAGAGTTTGCCCGAGCGGAATGACTGGGAGGGATATAGTGCCCCGACTGCCAAGGGTTTAGGGACTGCACTGGAGAAGATACTCACGCATGAGGATTGGCTTGACGGGGATTGGGTCAAGAGTATCCAGGAAACTGTCATTAGAGTTCTCGAGGCCCAAGAACGTATCCGGAATGGTAGGGAAAAGGCCGCAGCTACTACGGGATTGGTCCGGAGATCAGACACCATGATGCAGGAAAAGTGGGACTTCCTCAGTGAACCAAGAAGAAGAGACCAACGCTCCTGGGAAGATACCATGCTGATGAAAATCTCTCAGCTATCAATGTCTGGAGGTGGAATGGAAATCGACATATAGAACATATACAACGCCCTTGTAGACATCCATCATGACTATTACGACTCAGAAACTCTTATTAATATATACAGTTCGAATTAATAACAATCGCTATGCTAACAAAACGGGTATCAAAGTATAAGTTATAAAATAAAGATAATCCAATCATCAGTCCGTCCAGTCGCACTATTAACGCCGCACTAGTTCGAATCTGTTTTTCAGTGCCGACACATCAACTTCATTCAGGTGTGGACTCGTTCTCTTCACCGGTTTTGGTGACACGTTCTCTTCCTCCTCGTCGATTGTTAACAGACTCTGTCGCAAGTCTCTCTCTTCAGGATTTGTCGACGTCACATCACTATAATCCGCACTAGAACCTACACTCATTTCGTCATACTCTGACGATCGGTCTGTGGAAATCGATGACATTTCCAACGGAGATGGTTTTCGCTTCGGAATTGTTGCGTTACCACGAGGTTTGTCATGTTTACCCAAAGGCACAGACTGAGATCGACCTGGAATCATATCTGGTTGTAGTGGCTGTAAAACTGGACGAGCCCGTGAAGGTTGTGGAGTAAGTGGTGCTTGTGACACCTTTGGAACCTGCGCAGCTTGTGAAGACCGCAAAGGCTTCAAAGGTCGTGGAGGCTTTTCTGTTGTCATGTCACCCCCCATATGCATACTAGGTCTTCCTGATGCCATTGGCATTTGCGTTTGGGCCGGAGAAGGACTGTTGAGTCTTCCAGACGCCCCTGAATCTGATGCCCGCTGCATAGTCACTGGCAGTGGAGTTCCCTTGCTATGCGTAGGAAGTGAGGTCTTCCACTCCTTCAGCTGCGCTACTGGAGTGTCGGCCTCACGGACTGGTGTTGCCAGAGTTGACCTGCGAGATCTGGCACTTTGTTCGCGAACCTTTTGGCGTTCTAGTGCTTCCTGGATAGTCATTTCTGGAGCCGCACTTTGTTCAGGAAGGTACATACGAGCACGATAGATTGCCGATTTACTGTGCTGAAGCCAAGCCTCCTTTGTAGCTTGCTTGCCCTTCTTCTGACTGGTTTTGGCAAACATCACAACTTCATTGCACAAATTGCGAAGCACGTTCTTGACCACACCATGGGCCACTGGTCCAGCATCACACATAAACCGCCCACTGACAAAGGCAAATGTGTCATCTTCACAGTATTGTCTATAACATCAAGTTAGTACTAGAACCGCATCAAACTTTTGCCATAAACTTACTTTAGGGGGAAACAGGAGATCTCTTGATACTCAACCGCCGATTCGTGTTGTCGACTTTGAAGAGTATCTTTGGCGGTGACTTCCCACGGGTAGCGAAGGTCATACTCGATTAGACCAACTTTCCCTAGCATTCTCCCAATACGCTCGAGACGCTTGGGAATGGTGACTGCACTCGTGTGGAATAGAACAGGAATGACAGTAGGCATGTGGAGATCACGTGCATTTGCCTGTCCCTTTCGTAGCATCTGCCACCACGAGTACGAAGAACCGGCTGTACGAACATCAGCCATGGCTGCGCTGACAACAACGACGCCATGTCCGATGGCTCCCAGAACACGATGCGACGTGTTTTTCAAAGACTTGCGCGTGAGAGCATGATATACAGAGATTGCACCGAGAATGTGCTTACTCTTCATCATCTCATACAAACCAGGTCCAGTAATACCCGGGATAACAGCACATGTATAATCAACCATGTCAAAGCCCGGCTTATTCTAGGCCACAGGAGCTTGCCATTTGATATCACGGACCATGCTACGATATTCTTTAATTAGGTTATAGGGAGCACGCTGTTTGGCAAAACTCGTTAGTCAAACTTTCGAACCCTCTCATTTTCAAGATAACTTACAGCAAGAAGTGCGAGCTTCCAAGGTTTGAGGTAATCCTCGTTACACATGGGGCGCTTGCCATCTGGAGTAGCAAACTCCACTGTGAGACCACTGTCACGAAGCTTCATCCACAGGGTAACCACATCTAAAACACGTTAGTATTGGTCATAAATACACATACACACACATTTCAAGTTACTCACCGACGGCATTGCTTCCAGTCCGACCAAGAATAATCAGAGCCCGGCAGTCGGTCAGAACATCCACCCCACTGACAAACATGGCGCCCATGGCATCATTGGTGGCTGCCGTATCATGGGACGCAGCTGTATCCTGTGTATTGGTGGTGCAGAACGAACCATCACGCTCAGCCTTACCCTTCCCTTTGTCCAGGGAAGGAATCACGGGAACTTTGTACAACGACGAAGGCCCGGCATCGGGGCCATGCATACGGCTTTGTTGCGGAGTGACAGGTTGCGCAACCTGTGCGGCCTGCATCTGCATCATCAACTGAGGATTCATCATGTACTGTTGCGGCATAGACTGACCATCCATCATCTGCGGCATCATCATGTGAGGGGGCATCATTTGTGCAGCCGTTTGCGGGTGAAGCATGTTGTTAGTGTCAACGGCAGGTGTAGAGGGTTTGGATGGTGTCCCAGGAGTCCGCTTCACGTTGAAACGAGTAGGGTCACCCTCATCAGGAGTGATATGGTGAACAGCAGGAGCACTGTCCATCACACGGCGGTGGTACCAATACAAAGGCGTACGAATACCATTTCTAGACAAACCCCGACTACTATCCTTGGCAATGTGCTCCAAGGACTCTTTGTCAAAGAACTCGCCCATCCCGGACACATTCATGGCCGGAATTGAAGGCGGCGGTGTAGGTTCATCGCGGGCTTGTTTGGAGAAGGGATGTAGGTTCGGCAGGGTCAAGGACGGAACCGGAGGACAAGAGGAAGTCATTTCGGCGGTGACAAACGAGGACAAACTGACGGATATGTTGTGGATATGTGGTGAAAGGTTGCGAACTGAAAACAGAAAAGACAAACAAGTGTCTATATGAATAATGTGTGTTGCTAACGCAAGAGAAAAAGCCGAGCAGTATTTTACTGAGCAGTATATCGATGATGGATTGGCGGGCAACGGCCTCGTCAAGAAGGGCACAACTGGAGATGGAGATGCTTGCCGATGGCTTCGTGATGCGAGGGAGAAGATCACAACACAAGATTGGCACATGAACAAAACAAAGTAGCCTTGCTGGTTTCACTAGAATGAGGCAAGACCGACATAGTTTTGACCGAGAGTAGATAGTGCGAATTTGGAGAGAAGTCGCCAGATTTGATCTAGAGATAGACACTGTATAGGAGCATAATGGACATTTCTATATTCGTGATTACTTCTATACTATAGCATCAACAAAAATATGCAATTACCGACCACGACTCTTTTCCTTCCATCCACCCTTCTCAAACAACCAGATTGCCTCAACAGCATACGCATGCGCACCTCGGTGCCCCGAAGACTTTGTAGCAGCATCAGTCAACGAGTCAATAACCCGCCCCTCCTTGATAGCATGCCAAATACCCATAGCAATATCATCCTCAATTGTAGTACCCCAATCTCCATGACCCAGACGATAAAGAATCCGGCCTAGCGTTTGGTAGGCAATACACCGTTGAGCTGGAACCGCACTACGCGCATAGATAGCCAACTCCTCGATCGTGTAACCGGCTGCTTCCGGTGCCAAGCCATGGTGATGTAACCCCTTTGACACTGGGATTTGCCGACTCAGAGTAGGCGGCAACAGTTTTCCTCTAAAGTCGAATCTGAGAGCAGCCGTTGAAATTGTGCTTTGGCCAGGATGATATGGTGATTCCCGATCAGCAATTGAGCCCTCGGTAGGTAACGGCGCCATCCACGCCAGTTTGGATGGATCTGACGGTGTCTCGGGGAAGTACTTCTGTCTCATAGTCTCCAAGAAATCGGGATCATTAGGGTCCAGATCAGGGACATGTGGGACTGGGAAATGGGGCTTGGTTGGCACATCAGTCATGGCCAAGAGATCATCAGGTGGGTTAGCAGGTGCCTGGTCTTCATCAAATGGAGTCGACGGGTCAAGGTTCTTGGCGAGTGGCTTCTTGGCCGCTTGATCATGGTCGTGCGAGCAGTTGCCATGTGTGTGAGTCTTAACGACTGGCTCGACCTTAGGCTTCTCAACATCCTCAACCTCAATTGACGGTGCCGGTGGCATCTTCTTCTTCTCAGTTGTAGTTGACTCCACCCCTGGGGCACCAGCCTGCGTTATAGAACCAGCGCCAATAGCAAAGGGATCAGGCCCATTCGACTCATCAAGGTTGGCTCTCATCATCAACTTATGCAAGACATCCCCATTCAACCCCTCTAAAAGTTCCCTTCTAGCCTCCGCAATCTCCTCCGGCGACATATTCGCAATGCGCTGTTCATTCTCCTTGTTGATACGTTCGCGTTCCGTCTGTTCAAAGGTCTTTTCCCGCTTAGGCGGTTCTGGTCCAAATCGGACTTTCTTTCCCTCGCTGTTTTCCGCTTCTTCGGAGGTCGGGGCCGTCTCTTCTGGTAATACACCACCGTTGGCCTTAGCTAGTTGTTGGTTTTGCTTGAATTTGGAAACACGGAAACGGCGCTTGGGGGCGGGGAATCCGTTATTGGGGATGTCGAAGGCCTCTGGGGTTGAAGGCATGGGCGCCGGCTTGGCGGCTTTGCGCTCGATGATATCGTTTACATGGAGACTCGCCATGATGAAATAGTGTCCCTGTGAGATGTGTCTGGATAATGAGACAAAGCTGAGATGAATTTGAGCAAAAATTAGAAGTTTTGTGACATCAAAATGTAAGTTGCATGTGATTATATCATTGAGGATCTAGCAGTTCTAGAAATTTGGCCCCACTTTTGTAAGCGGTGACGTCTGTCTATGATTATGTAATGCACATAGTGCGTAGCACACATTGAAACGAGATGATGATTTAATGGAAAAGGTGCATTTTTGTGAACTTTTTACTTCATTGTGAATTATAGTAGGTATAGCCTAATACTGTTGTTCCAAACTAAACAAGGAAATACTGTGATCTTTCCTTGCGCACTTAAAACTCAAGTGCGAAAACCAAACAAACAAGCAGACATGGATCGGTTCTGTTACCCACTAAAATATGCATCACCCTCTTAAAACATGTCGTCATCAACGTCGATGCTCTCAAGATACCTATCCATGGCATGACTGTAGAAGTAAGCATGGGTCTCGTTTTCCTCCGTTGGCACCGCGCTATCCATTTCCTGAAGTATGACACTGTCCAACCCCGCATCGGAAAAAGCATCCACTTCTGGCTGGTGATCCATGCCAAATCCGCCATCGTACTCCCAAATGTCAGGAATGAATGTCTCTTCAAACGATTGTGGACGAGCGCAGTTGACGTAAGTTTCAGGGTCATTCAACATCTCCTCGTCATCAAAGTTGACGTCAAAGTTGAGGTCAGCATCACGCTTTCTGCGACTACTTGAACCCCTGGCCTCATCACCATCTATTTCTGACGGTGCGTATAATGATCCGTGGTAGTCGAGTGATGGAATAGGAATCCCTTGGGTAGAGGTAGGAAGTGAATCGCACTCGGTGTCATCAACTTCAATATCGGATAGCGAGGCTAGATCGAGATGTGAATGCCCTTGGCGACCGCTAGCCAACTCCTCAAGATCGCCATTTAAGTCATCCCAAGCCTCATTTTCCAAGTCCTTAGGGCCCTCAGATGGAACCTTGGAGCTTAAAGCTTTGGCAATCTCTCTCGGGCTGGGAATGCGAGTTTGCGATTGCAAGACTGCCCAGACTTTCTTTGGCAGTGCGGTGCCCAGCGTGCTGTTTTCACTATCCAAAAGGCCCCGCATGCTGTTTTTCAAGCTCTGGGAGCCCGCAGTCGCAAAGTACGAAGTTACGTCCAACAGAACGTGCATGCTCTCGGCGCTGCTTACTACTTTCTACATCACACAACAGGTTAACATGCAAGTCTAGATAAACAATCGGGGGCTAATACGGCTGGCACCCGACAGGTAATATGTGGCAGACAAGACATGGGCCATGCAAGCACAGCAGGAAAGTGCAAAAACGGTACGGGGGTAATACACACCTTAATGTAGAGCAAGTTGAAGGCGCCAGGTAGAAGGTTCACCAATGGAACAGTCTTGGTTTCGTGGTGTAAAAGACTCAATCCAGAAGCGAACGGCAGTCGGTTTATAAACAAAACTCGGATGCCCGCAATGATGAGTGGGATAAGATCCCATGTACCGATGATAAGGCGCGAGTTTGTGGTTGGCTGTACAGAGTGGGGATAACAACGTGAGTTTTTGGTCTGTTGGATCGAATTATGTAGGTTGGATGCACCACTTGGGGGTGCCTTGTATTTGGGTGGGATGAGTGTTTGTGAGAAACAACTGAAAGGTAACAAGCTTGTGTCGTTAAAATTCGAACTTTGCTGGTTGGTATTACTGGAATTTGAACTGCTGTTGCCAGTATTCAAAGTATCCTGTGAAAAAGGATGAGGATGATGTTGTAAGTGGAGATCGGTATCCTGGCCAGTTGACGTTGAATGTGGAGAACAAAGTGGATTCTCCGGAAATTGAAGAGTTGGCCTAGAAGAATCCGTGGAAAGGTTGAAGCAAATATGTAAAGATGCAACAGATGCACTATGAACAAGTGGAGGACAAACTTGGGAAGCAGAGATATCCGAGGAATATATAGAAAACCGAAATACAACGGGCGTTCCTGCAGACTGATAAGAAGAGAGAGCGGATGGGCAGGCCTTTAACTGGATTCCGAGATCGCACCATAGCTATGACGATTGATGTTAGTAAGGATAGCTAGGTTCTTTGGTGGCTGACTTGGCAGGCTAATGGGTCTTCTGGGGTAGAACACCCTTCCCTTTGTTGTAGAGGTCATTGAGACATGCCCCTGGCCCATGGATTCATTGACCCAATGACACACACACCCCTTCTTCGCTCGCCGTTCTGAGTCACTGAGTTGACCTTTAATTTTGCATTCCAGGGAGGCAGACACCCGTTTGGACTATTAATGGACTCGTCAAAACAAGTCTATACTAATGCAAAACCTGATGCAAGACTTGGTGGTTATGACGCATATATAGGCCATAATTATGGTTCTGTAGATCATCAGAATGGCCTATACATTTACGAGTCTCCACGTTTACTGTGTAGAATCATCGCTTAATGCTAGAGAAGGATGAAGTAGACAGGGACTGAGATAACTTGCGGGAATAAAGAGGGCGGTTATGCAGGCAGGCCGACTGATACTGTAACATCAAGCAGTCACGGGCGATCTATGGACAACGCAACTTACCGGAATCATCTCGACTGCTGCGGTGATCTCAGAGGACCCTTGCGGCCAGCCAGTATATGGCTTATCATCCACCAGGATAGTGATATCTAGGAAGCAAGGGCCCGTGCGTGATACCCAGAGTCGTCCTGAGGAGACGAGATCCTGCAGCTGGAGAAAGTTGTGAATTGCCACTTCATCGTTGGTGGAGGTCAGAGTGATTGACGGATGTACTTGTAATGGTTTAGCTCGTAGACGCGGGGGCCTGTTGATGCAATAATTTGGCAGTTCGACCGTGGAGAAATGCATGACCGCGTGACCCGCTGAACTTGGGGCCAAGCAAGACGTCAAACAGAGCCAAATTGTGTATGGTCCGTCTCCAACTCCAAATCTGGTTGTGTATTTTTGGCAGATTTCTCGCCGCCGTGGTTGACTTCTGATACACAAGAGTCTCGAAAGAAGTGTGGTGTACGTATTGGCTACACTTCTGTGAATTTGTCGTCGACAAAGGAGATTCGGTAGTGCCGGAGTGGGTGTGGATGAAAAATGCACGCCTTTGTTGCTATAATCTTTGACAGGACTTGACGGGTGACAAGGCGACAAAGACTAACCACAAAGACGGTGTCTCATGGAACACTGATGGAAAAAAACAAGCTCTATCCGTGAAATTCGAGACCGAGAACGGACTCGACTGCGATGAAGATTGCACGGCGATGTCGATGGTGGTGTGGTTGCTGCAGGCCGCTTCGATGATTGTTGTTTGTAAGATGGATAACGAGCTGCAAACCTCGCCGTCCAAAACTACTGCAGGTGGTGCAAATGAGCATGCAGTACTAACGCATATTCAAATCTCACAACAGATTTGGCAATATCCGTCTTCAGCATTTTCCAGTCAAATTCTTTTACAGTCCGCGAAACAAGATTCTGCAAGCACACGGCGTCTAGATTTGGTAGTTGTGGCGGGAATTTCAAACGAGGCTCACTCTGTGTTAAGTGGCCACTTACTGTGAGAAGGTGTACAGCATGTGCATACATGGGTAGTCGTATCTCAAAACGACGCCCTTGTGTTCTCTCACCGTTTGTTGTATTTCAAGCCATGGGCACGCATTGCTACATGAACTACTGCGATTTGAGAAGACAAAGGGGCGATGGCGTGCATACATAGAAACAACTCAATATTAGATAACGTCTTAGCGTTGTTGTCTAATAGCGGAATGAAGTTATATGTAGGCAGATATATGCGCATATACATATGACTGCAAATGTCGTCATATAACTCTCAATTGCGCAGAATCTGCCTAACCGGGGCGCCAGTTTCCAACATGTAAGAGAGCAATGACCCGCAGTCTTTTTCCTATTCCGGACTCATTCTTCCTAAAAGAACAAAGTTGTGGAGAACGACTAAGTGCTTTCATGCATTGTGAAATACTGCTTCTTTGTCAGCAGTTTGCACTTGGTCCAAGTCGAATTAACCCTCGATGTCGACTAAAAACGGCTTGTCTGCTGGTTCTTGATTAGGGTTGCCCCACCTTTGAGTCATTCTAATGCAGCGAATTCAAAGTGGTGCAGTGAGACAATGACGTCCATTATTTTGGATTTTTGAAGGTAATTGCAAACCCTCAATCTATCATTTCAGTCTTTGATACATATTCACAGAGCACCTCAAAATATCACATCGGATTCGCATACTATCGCGACAAAGAGCTTCTATCAAGCTACAGCATCCAATTCGCATTCACAGACTTTCTAAATCTACCGAAAGCAGCTTTTTCAACTTCAATATCCCATATTCTCCCCGTTCGCCCTATCCAGAGTCGAGAAAATGTCGAGCAAAGGAAAGAATTCCGGGAAGGGCAAGAAGGGTAAGGGCGAGACTAAGGGCGAAGATATTCTCCAGGCTGTTGTAAGTTCTATGCGATTTACCCCGCCATTTTGACGTACGCTGACATCATTGCTCACTCTAGATCCTGGCAGACTCTTTCCAGAGCCGTTTCAAGCCATTGACGCTTGACCGCCCTCGGGTAAGTGGTGATCAAGTAAAAACTAACCTGCCTTTACTGACAGAAGTTGGTAGTGTCTTCTTCCGCTCGCCAATGTCCCCCTGATCGAGTACACTTTGGAGTTTTTGGCGATGAACTTTGTCCAAGAAGTCTACATTTACTGCGGTAACCACGTTGATCAAGTAGAGGACTATATTGCCAAGTCTCGCTGGGCGAACCAGTCCATCACATCACCATTCACGAATATTACCTTTGTGCCATTCCCCGATGCGCGGTCAACAGGTGACATTCTTCGCGACCTCGACAAGCGCGGTTTCATCGATACCGACTTCATCCTCGTCCACGGTGATGTAGTCTCCAACTTCTCCCTCGACTCGGTCTTGGCCGCCCACAAGGCTCGCCGTGTCGAAAACTCGGATAACATCATGACCATCGTGCTTCGTGAGGCCGGCCCTACGAAGCACCGCACCCAATCACCAGCTATCACACCAATCTTCACAGTGGATTCCAAGACTGGGAGATGTTTGACATATGACGAGATGACCTGTAATGATGAGGATCACGTAATTCTCATGGACAACGAACTTCTTGACGACCTTTCCACCGACTACGAGGTTCGCGCTGATCTCATCGACCCTGAAATTGACATCTGCACCCCAGACGTCCTTGCCTTGTGGAGTGAATCCTTCGATTACGAGCTTCCACGCAAGCACTTCCTTCAAGGTGTACTGAAGGACTACGAGTTGAACGGAAAGGCCATCTACACCACAATTCTCAAAGACGGATATGCTGCCCGGGCTCGGAACCTACCCATGTACAACGCCATCAGCGCCGATATCATGGGCAGATGGACCTTCCCATTCGTCCCCGACTGCAACATTTTCCCAGGACAAAAGTACGAGGTCGATTTCCGCAGTGCCAACGTTGTCCAAGGTGGTCGCCAAGGTGCCCAAATCAACGCCACCTCCAAAGTCACCAGATCCGTCATTGCCGATAACACCACTGTCGGACCTGACGCCACTGTCACCAGTTCCATCATCGGCCGCGATTGCGTTATTGGTAAGGGTGCAGTCGTTGAGAACAGTCACATTTGGGATGGCAGTGTCATTGAGGATGGTGCTGTTGTTATCCGGTCCATAGTTGCTGGAGGGGGCGCCAAGGTTGGCACTGCATGCACAGTCAACGAGGGCTCTGTAGTATCCTTCGGGGCTATCATCGGACCTAACTCTGTCGTGCCACAAGATACCCGTATTGCCCTCGAGAAGTACTGCGACTCAGCCATCTCTTCCGACGAGATCGTCGGCACCAAGTCGAACGCTGCAGTATACGAAGATCCCGAGGAAGAAGACCTCGACTCTAGCGACCCAGCTCTCCTCCTCAAGACCCTCGTGTACCGTCCCCGCGCCCTATCCATCCAATCCATCTCAACCATCCACTCCCACGACGACTCCACCGAAAGCGAGTTCTCCCGCCCTGGCGGCGAACTGCACCGGTCCGACTCCTTCACCAGTGACTTCTCCGACAACGGAGACAGCGGTTTCCACGGCGACGCCGTCCAAGGTCTCCTCGACACCCTCCGTGGCGAAAGCGATTTTGACGCTGCCAAGCTTGAATTCATGGGTCTCCGCTTATCACAGAATGCTTCTGACATTTCTGTCCGCAAAGCAATTGCCACCGCCTACGTCCTTCGGACCACCGAGTTCATGGACGAGGAATCCCTCGATAGCAAAAAGGCCGTTCAGAAGGTCCTTTCATCCCGGCCTGGTGCTCTGCGTTTCATCGCTGATGTTGGTATTGCCGGGTCCACTATGGCCGACCAGCGTGGTTTCATCTCCGCTTTGCAAAAGGCAACTGCCAGTTTGAAGACATTGGATGATGATAAGGCGGGTGGTATTCTTTCGTCTTTCATTCACCAACTCTATGACTTGGACGTTCTTGAGGAAGACTCTATCTTGACTTGGTGGAATGACGAGGAAAGTGAGGCTGAGGAGATTAAGGGTGTACGTGAAAAGTGTAAAGAGTTTGTCGAATGGCTTCAAGAGGCCGAAGAGGAGGAATCCGAGGAAGAGAGTTCTGAAGAAGAGGAGTCTGAAGAGGAGAGTGACGACGAGTAAAAGCGGTACCGTAGGTCATGGCAAAACGCTACAAAAGTTGGAGTTTTGGTTACACATAGAGCATCATTGTTTATTTCAAAAGCACAGTTAATGATACGTTCCATAACGATTTTTGAAAGTGTATATTGCATGTCTAAAGGGGTCAATCTGCAAACAGCAGATGAAGATCAATGGTACATGTATCAATTTGTAGATGTACATCCATTGTATAACATAACTCTATACAAACCAGACAGTAATCAAAAGTCTCATCATAGCTACAATCTACGATGCAGCGATACAAAAAAAAAAGAGAAAAACCAAAAAGGCAACCCAAAGAAACCGATGATGTTAAACAATCCAAAAACGCCGTAATAACCCGAAATTTAGAAACCATGAATCTAAAACAAAGAAGTCATATCAAGCCATGAACGAGGAGGTGGGTCCGTAGATCCGTGGCCGTTTGTCCGGTCTATCATCACGCAGCTCCGACTGCACACGAACGTTATTCGCAATTTGTCTTTGGCGTAACTGTTGTTGCCGTATTTTTTGCTTATTGTAAATGGCAGTGTACTCTTGACGGATAGACTGGTTCATTTGCTGAAAGCTTGGATCGGCGTTTGGATCTGGAAGACCTTGAGCTGACGCCCATGGCATATTGGGTGGTGGTGTGTCGAGGTCGACGTGCATGTTAGAGTGCTGACGAGAAAGAGTGTTGGACCGAGAACCCGATTGATTAGTCATGGTCGTTTGTGGTGTGGAACCTGAGTGGGAACCAGATGTCGTGAAGCCATTCTGAGTGACGAGTTCACCTGGCCGTGCCATACTAGGTGTAGGCGGAGCATGGGTGTTGTTCTGGCTGGTGATACCGCTGCTGGTAATACCGTTGGAAACAGGAACTGCGGCTGCAGGCCCACGAGAAGGAGCAGCCGGTGGCGTGTCGGTTGTATTTTCGGACTCAGGCGACGGCAAATGCTTCTTGAGAATCTTAAGCATACCATTGTAGGTAAATGGCTTAGCCAAGACATCAGTCATTCCGTGAGTGTAGTAATGCCGCAAGTCATTCTCCGTAAAGTTAGATGTGACTGCAACAATGGGGATATTGGGGAGGTGTTCTCTGATGCAGGCTGTCGCAGACACACCGTCCATTCTAGGCATAATAATGTCCATGAATACCAAGTCATACTTGGTCTTCCCTTGGTTCAACCCTGTAACAGCCTGAAGCCCATCCTCCGCAATTTCAACATTGCAGCCAAGTTTTTCCAGAATCCTAGCACCAATACGTGTAGAGATCTTGTCATCATCTACAAGATAAATATTTGGACCACGTCTTGCTTCATCGTCTTCGGGTTGTTGTGGTGATGAAGCCTCTTGAGCACTCTGAACTGATTGTTGGGGAGTCTGGGTAGACGGCGTCACAGTTGGCTTCACTTCAACCTGAGTGTTGGAGCTGGTATCCATGTTTCCGTTCATTTGCTGATCCATATTTTGAGTGAGGTGAATGCCAACAGACATATTTTGTTGCATTTGTTCAATGTTCATGTTAGAATTGTGGTTGCCGTTAGGTTGGACGATTTGGTGAAGGTTCTGGTTTCCCGAATGGTTCATGTGATGTCCAACGTTGAGATTCACATTCACGTTGGCGTTCGCTGGTTGGGCAGAGTTCTGGCTAGGATTGTGAGTTAGGCTTTGGCTGACACTTTGGCTCATGTTTGAAGTCATGGTAGGTGTGACACTCTGAACAACCTGCCCGACGGCTTGGCCCATGTTGTTGTTCATACCCATATTAGTGTTGTTGGCAATATGTTGTGATTGTTCATAGTTGCCGTTTCCATGAACAATCGGCTGCGTCATGGCCATTTGGTTTGTGGAAAACTGATATCCCAGCGTCTTCATCTGCTCGGATGCAAATGGGTCCATTTCTGCACTTTCACCAGCGGGAAATAGCCCATACCTAGCCACCTCTATTGACTGCTGAACCATGGGTACCACCGGGTGGTTGTTGGTCGCATACATGTTGGGCATTTGCTCGTTATTGCCAGGAGAGAATAAAGGCTCACGCTTTTCGAACTCGGGGATACTGAGCCCCAGTTCCTGACGAATGCGGCGCAAATCCGTTTCTTCCTGGATGGAATTTATTCCTGGCAAAGACTTGCAGCGAGCCTCAATGAAACCAAATAGCTCTAACGTGACCGTCCGTTGGAACATGGCGTTCTTTTGTAGTTCGGCGACTTGATGTTGCATCGCCCGGTTTGAATCCATCAGGGCACCCATTTGTGCATTTAACGAGTTGACTTGTTGTTGTGCAGAGGACAGAGCGTCCGCAATCATTCCCATTTGGTTCTGGGCAGCAACAAGAGTATCGTCCGAAGCAGTCGCTTTTCTGACTGCTGGAGCTTTGCGTCTGATATCATCGAGATTCTCCTTCCCATCTTGTGTAAACCGCGGGTGATGAAATTCCCAAGTCTAGGTAGTTTGGGTTAGCATTCTGTTTGCTTATTGTAAGATTTGTGGTAACAATACATTTTGGCCATAGGCGTTCTGACCTGACTCTTCTCCTCGGCGAACTTTATGAAAGTCATATTTGTTCAGTTGTCGTACAAAACTGCTGAAGTTGCTGTGTTTGAAGTGTTTCGGTAAAACTTCTTTGGTGAAGCGATCACTCTGTGTCTGATGTTAGCATGTGAAAAGTAACAACTGTCATGGAAATGCTGACAAACCTCTATGACAACAAATGTATCTCCTGTAACTCCCCAACGAACAATAGAGAAGTTTTCGGGATCCTTCAACATGCTACAGACAATTGTTAGTTTTAACAGTTGCTTGAAATGTGAGTAGTGAAACCGGCATGTATCCGTGAGCACGGCCCACAATGAATTAATCATACTTGTATAGTTTCCGGACCTTAACACATGCGTTAGCAAAAACAAATACTGTTATATACGCATATGAAAGCGCGAACGTCGCAAACTTACAAAGTCACTGGAATTGTTACCACCGCTGCCATTGCTGGCAGCATTGTTTTCGGGCATAACGTTGGATTTAAAGAATGACGCGATCGAGAGATTCAAGTATTAATGGCTTGACGGCAAGCTAGGCAAAATGCGACAGGCAAAGCGGAAATTCAAGGTGGGGGGTTAAACTCAAAAGGCGTTTTTCGAGGATAAGATTTAAGAATCGACCACATGTACTGTTATACAGATAATATAGAAACCGGAAGTAGTGCGATTGGGCGCATTCAAAGGCGAATTTGTCGTGTATAAATAGTGAGAGACTAATACTCAAGGCGAGAAAGCAAAAAGCGTCAAACTGTTAGAGTCGAGGCTGAAGGTTTGCGGTTACCGGCAAGCTTTCATATGTCTCACGTGCGCAAAACTGTATTTGTCGCAGTGTTCTTGAGTCAATCGAATGAACAATGAAGTTGTCGAGGGCGCTCAAGATGTATCTAATGTTGAGATGTGATGTAGGGTCGCGATGTCGATGCAGTCTGTATAGGAGACAATCTAAAATGGAGTTTTCGTGGCTGCCATGCAAGCCTAGCGGTAGAAATGACGAAAAGAAAGAAGACAACTGGACTGGCGCAAACGTGCCGACGAAGCAATAAAAAAGAATACAAAGCAATGTGGATGTGATAAAGATCTACACACGCATTAAGCCGTCGAGGTCGAAGGGGAGGGGCGACACTAGCAGATGGCGCAATGATATTCTTCCCTTGTTGTAGATGGCAGAAGCAATAGCGATATTTTGTTTTAATGGCTGGAGCTCGGGCTATAAACTGCCCAACTCAATTTGTAGACGCACAGAAAATGCGACGACGAAAGAAAAAAAAAAAGAGAGAGGTGAAATTATGACTTCGCGATGCGCTCAAGATTATGGTGATGAAATAATTTGAAGAAGGGAAAATATTAATGGCAAGCGTAGGACAAGGGAAGAAATAGACTATGTATGTGAATGATCCCAGATTCAAGCCAGCCTATAACTTGTGTCTTCGAAATCGTTGATTGACCAACCTTAGTGGAGTATCTGCTTAATTCCAACTTGAATCCACAAGGAAGGGGCGTGTCTAGTAGAGTTCGTACGTTAACCTAGCGTGGCAAATCCGGTAATCGATAGCTGGTCAAGCTGATATATAAAAATGAAGGAGTCGTCTTTAGATCTTTCAATGGATCTAGCTTTCTGAACAACTATCAATTGATCACGTTTGATTCAAGTTATCATTTCAAGTTGTTTGTAGGCCTTTGAAGTCTTTCTACAATACCAAGTATGGCCTTCAAAGACCTCTTAGTTTCCGTCACAACTAATAGTAACTAAACTACAACCAAGAAAGGCGCTTTCCAATGAAGTCTGATAGACAAATTAGAAGAATGTCAAAAGTCTGTGTACAACTGCACGCCCCTCTAGAATCCACGAACTCACTCCCCACAAAGTTTGGCACTGGCAGCAACGACTCCTTACGAGGGAGGAAAAAGGGAGATAACAACCACTCAACATGTTGGTGCACAGCTTATACCGTCACAGCGGCAAAGTCTTCCGTCTGTCCAAGTTTATCCAATGCTGCTGTCGCGCCAAAATAACAAGCCTGCTCTCTATGTACATATGTACATATGTACCCAAAGACAAGCCAAGTTGTCAAAGGTCATGACGCTGCCCGTCGATCAGCTCCTGCGGCGCCCGGGATCCACCCCGTGTTATAGCGCTCAATAGGATTTGTTTCCTGCGGACTGGCAAGCACCTGTTTCATGTCGACGCTTTAGGAGGTGAACTGCACACTGGGAAGGGGCTTCGATGAACTTTAGGTCGACATTTGTTTAGGTCCCTTCGTTACTAACCCTGGATCACCACTCAAAATACCAAGATTGTGCTTTTGGGGGCCCAAGAAACGGAATACCGAAAGTGTTGGATATGTTTGAGGCACCCTAGCGACAAAAGCCTTATAGATCGGTGGCGAACTACACATGGGAGGAAATATAAAGTTTCATAGCTTATTAAAGATCGTGAAATGGACAAAACCTATAATCGATGACAAGTTCTTTGATTGGTTGTACAACTAAATCAGTTCGTTCATCCCCTCATTCTCGAAGCCAAAATATTCGGTGGTCGGAACCATGCCGGAATCTGGAAATTGATATGTGTGCCGCTTGGCCGATGAACATTCCCCCTTAGCCGCGCAGACAACGCATATGAATTTCGGATTACTACCAACCATCTCCGTTGCTCCACAGGTTTGTGGGGTCTACACTTTTTTTCCCCTTTGTTACTGGTGAAATCATTCACTCTCTGTATCTCCCTTTTCTAATGGTCACCCCGTGCGGCCAGCTCCGTAACGAGGATACCGTTCCCGTCGGTCACTGTATGTAACCTACATAGCCTCTCTAGGTCGTGCATAACCTCCCTGCTTTAGCCCCGCCCGGGAAAGTGATCGACGGATATAAAAGCTAAACTATGACATTCAAAGGGTCTTCTTTCCTTCAACAAAAAGAATGTTTACGTACAGACATACCACTTTGAACATTGACCGTTGACCTCTAGTTACATCCCATATCACCTACATCGGAATACTCACGTCTATGTAGGTATTTTCACATATACAAGTGTACCTACATGTCTCTCTTGTTATTAAGTCAAATATGAAGTTCGTCGCTTATTGGTTCCATCTCAGATGACTGTCGAACCGTTGTTACATTGATCTTGGTGGTGGTTGTCGTCCAGGTCATTGACATCCTCTTCCAATACCACAAGTACAAAGTACCATCATGAAACACAGAACTCCACCACCAATAAAAGTACCCAGTACTCCAATGCGATCCGTCACATACCACATGCAGCAACTTGCAGTAACGGGGTTACAAAATGGCAGCAACTCCACTTTTGAGTGGCGAGATATGGAGAAAGCAAGGCACAGAGTCACGTCATAGGATGAAGGAAAACTGGGCAGAAACCGTGAGGCTTCGATATCTAGCTCCTAGGTCTACTTCTTCAGTGCTGACAGGGTGGCGGCCTACCGCATAAATTTGCCACCGCACGCATCCTCTATGGTGCCTGCTGCTTTGATAGGGGGCGTGAATGAATGAGTACGAGCAAAATCTTGGAAGGAGGAGATGCGGGGTCGTGTTAGCTTCGCGGTTAACATGTAGGCTCGCCTGAGTAACACGACATATAACGGTCGCATCGGGAAATCGGATGCGTAGAAGTGGTTTAAAGACTTGTGCATGATGTGATGACTACTTGAGGATTGCGTATTTTACTTTTGGGCCCAGACATGTCTGCGTCAATAACTAGGGTTCGTTTTCAAACCAACTTGTAAGTTCTACCGCGGATATCTTCGTACGGGTCAATTGATCCCAGCCTCATGACTCGAAAAAAGTTACATATAGGTCTGTGGAGCCTCGTCTTGCCTTTCGGGATGTTTACTACTCTACGGTGTTCCAAAAGTGTCTATACATCTTGTTCTCCGTCGTCACACATGAATGTCCTCCGAAAACACCAGCCGGACTATTGAATGACGTCAAATGCATGTCGACTCGCCCACGTTCCACAAGTTACCAACTCGACATGTATGTATGTATGTGTTCAAATTTTAGTCCAATCATTTGCGGCTCTTACCATAGCTCTACAAAAAAGGTCTAGACTCTACTATTCCCTGTGTTGATTCATGAAGAAAACTTACATCGAAACCATGTCCATCCCGCCACCGCCCGGATTCTTTCCGTCGCCGTGCCCCCCACATATCTCCATATCGGGACAAACTTCCACATAAATCCCACTCGGCTCGATCCGATTACCACGGCCATCGCCCTTGATTGTATCTTCTGATCTCGTGTCGCCGTTTCCCCATGCAGACCTGTCAAAATCGTCCTCTTGGCCTATTAAGCTCAAGCGCTGGAGAGACCATGCGCTTTTAGACTGTTCTGGGCCATGGTGGATTGCGTCCTTCTCATCACCATCGCAAGCACCGCGAAAATCGCCCGGTCTAGAACCATAAATGTCGGTTTGACCCTGTTATCTCGTTATTCTTGCCTGTTTTTCTCCTTCTTTTCTCCCGCCAAGGAAGCGGGACCTGTCAAACGCGGGTATGACTTAGACATGGCGGAAATTCATCCGGGCTTAGTATTGCGGCTATTGTCTCGAGTGGTGGGGGACATTCCAACACAGCATCCGGGTTTGAGTTCAGCAAAGAATGTCGTATTTAAGGGACAATGCGTACGTAGCCGCCAAACCACATCTGTCTGACAAAACGTACATAAACAGCTTGCCCCGCCAGTTTGTGCAAACGGGTACGTTACAAACTCTACCATCACCATCTGTTCCTGGACTCCGTGCCCCTCTGTCACGATCCTTGCTAGTATCGGCCGGCCCAGACCGTTAGGAAAACGCCGAAGCGGGATCGATTTGTTTATCAGTTGCCGAATCTAGAGGGGGGTGCACTATACATATTAAACAACGGGATCTTCTATGTCCTGAAAAGAGTACATATCGATTCCGGACTTGTGGTAAGCATTTATGGCGTGGTTCGACTGATATGTGTGGACCACAATGTTCGTGGTAGTCTCTGCAGATCATACATGGCCAGCGGGAGTGTAAAGCTCCATATAAATGTTGCGTTGGAACCACATGATTCTCACCGAAAAACTATATATCCTGTTTAGGCGAATCTTCTAGACTGAACTGGTGCATCTCAATATTTTACATGTGTGTAGTCAGTCTTGATCTAACAGCGTAACTACCATGAAAGTATTACACCCTGAGGGCTGCTAAGTAACACACACTTTTTATAATGTCGTCACTGAACGGAAACTTGATTACTCTGCAATATCAATTGTCTGATTATGACGTATACTAGCATCTTCAAACGACAATATTTCTACTTTATGCATCCTCAAAGTTGTGTTACTATGATGATACTCAGTTGCTGGTTTGGTGGTGGTATGTTGTGTCATGTCAGATGTGCGGTATTTGAAAAGCATGTCTCATGTATACTCGGTCCGTAGAAAATATGACGTATAGTAGTCACATGCCAAAATCTGTAGGTAATACGTAACTTAAAAGTAAACCACTTAGACAAAAAACAAGTCCACCCATCATCACTTTTCGTACGCTAACCATAGGGTTATCACAAGGGTTATGTAGTGTCAGAGCCAGCCACAACGAGTTTAATTGATTGTGTCGTGTCGCGTTTAGCCGTGTTACCTGACCGCGTTTGTTTGGTTAACAGGGGAGCTGAACAATATCTCAAAGCTTGGAGATTGAGTGTTGCTCCGGTCAGCCCCGCGCTTATTGTTGAGACTATCAACCCCGCCCTACGGCCAAAATTTCATACTTTATTTTGATTTTACAAACATAGTAGAAATGGCCACAGTTAAGGAAGAGCCCATGGACGATGTCGTTCTCAATGAACCACTCGAGGAGGAAGATTTGATGGGCAGCGATCTTGATATGGACGATGTGGTTGCCATTGAGTCTGGAGAAGCGTCACAGAACAATAAAAGTGAGCCTGCTTCACAAGTTAAACCGCCCGTTGAGGACCAAGATGCATTGGATAAAGCTGGGTTAGGGGGTATCAAGAAGGAAGACCTTTTTCCTGAAGATGAGGAAGATGAATATCTCAGTCAACCAGCTGCAGCCCCGGCCCCGCCATTGACGAGCAACTTGTAAGTAGCCATGTGACTCGGATTCATAACAAGAACTAATGAGTATATATCATAGTGCCTCTGCCGAAGCAACTGATCCGTTCGTTATGCGCCTATTCTATGAACGTCTCTTCCCCTTCAAGACTCTCTACACCTGGCTCAACCATAGTCCGATTCCCAGCAACGACATGAAACACAGAGAAATTGCCATGACGCTTGTTGGATCTTCCGGAGACGAATTTTACCGCCGTTACCTGTCGTATAATTCTTGGGAGCACCTCAAGAAGGAAACGGTACTCCAGATCCCTACTCGTTTCGAAATCGGCCCCGTGTATACCACCAACCCCCGTGATCGCAAGTCACTGCCAAATATCTCAGTTTTCAAGCCAATAGCCAAGGAACTATGCTTTGATATTGATTTGACAGATTACGATGACATCCGTACGTGCTGTGACAAGGCCAATATTTGCCAAAAATGTTGGTCGTTTATGACCATGTCAGTCAAGGTTTTGGACACAGCGTTGCGCGAGGACTTTGGCTTTAGACATATCATGTGGGTATACTCGGGTCGTCGTGGTATCCATTGCTGGGTTTGCGATAAAGATGCGCGCAACATGAATGATCACCAGAGAAAGGCTATTGCCGGGTACCTTGACCTTGTCCGGGGTGGTTCGCAATCCGGAAAGAAGATTAACGTCCGGAGGCCTTTACACCCCCATATTTCGCGGAGTTTGGACATTCTCAAATCCCATTTCCAGCATGACGTACTAGAAGCACAAGATCCACTACAGGATGACGAGAAGCAACAGTACATGCTGGGTCTTTTCCCAGACAAGACATTCCAGGAGAATTTGGGAGCTAAGTGGGAGAGTATGGGAGCCAGCTCTATGGAGAAGTGGACTGCTATTGACGCAGTAGCAAAGCGGGGTTCTGGAAAGTCTTTTGATGCCAAGGCTTTGAGAGAAGCCAAGCAGGATATTGTTCTTGAGTACACTTACCCCAGACTGGATATTGAAGTTTCAAAGAAACTCAACCATTTGCTAAAGAGTCCATTCGTCGTGCACCCTGGAACAGGCCGAGTCTGTGTGCCAGTTGATGTCACTCGTTTAGAGGAGTTCCGGCCATTGGAAGTCCCCACTGTTCAGAGTTTGTTGCAGCAATTAGACGACTGGAAGGGCGAAGAGGGCAAGGGAATTGCGGACTGGGAGAAGACGGACTTGAAGCCATATATTGAATGGTTCCGCACTTTTGTGTCGGGCCTCACTCGTGAAGAGACGAGAACAGTGAAACGGGAGAGAAACGATGATGCGATGGACTTTTAGAATATAGAGACTACATGATGATGTTGTATTACGATTTTTAGATTTCAACAAAGTGCTAATATTACATGAACTTTAATTTAAGCCTTACGTCAGCTTGCCATGTTCAAACTATGGCTCAGCAGGTGCCTCATCTTTGGTGGCGCTCGAAGACTCCTCTTCAGCCTGAGCTTCTTCAGCATCAGCCTTAGCTGCATCTTGAACGGCCTTCTTCTCATCCTCTTCGTCACCAGATTGCTCTCCATCTTCCTCACCAGCCTTCTCCTCGACCACGCCACCCTCCATTTCAGTGTCCTCACGTAATCTGCCGCCCTTTCTCTTGGGGATGACACTGAGGAAGGCCTGACCCCAATCGCCTAGTTCTAGCCATTTGAGCATAATTTCAACTACTTGGTTGGTGGTCAAAACTTGCCTGCTTTGCATCACCATGTACTCTCCAATAGGCAACTTGGCAGTGCGGACCTTGCGTTCCCGTGCTATGTTGTAGCAGAGGCCCTTCTCGCGGTTCTTGTCTACGATTCCACCGATGATGTATGAAGTGCCCGGCTCTAGACGCTCGATGACGTAAGGTGAGTCTGAAGACAAGTAAACGATATCATCTGCGTAGCCCGTTTCATCTTGGTCTTCTGGCACTGGCTCGTCTGATTCCACATGACGAGCTGGGGCGCCATCTGGGGGAGTCTGCAACGTCTCAATTACCTTGCCACCATTTGGCCCGGCCATAACCTCCTTCATTTGCTTTGCAGCCCCAACAAAGTCATCCTCAATAAAGGAAACATCCTTCCAATATTGGAATTGCTCAGCAAACACAGTTTCATACCGCTCCTTCATATATCCCTTCCACGAACTTAAAACCAGGTGTGACCGGAACGCCGCCTTTTTATTCTCACTGTACGACCGGGTAATCTGACTCGACAGGGAAATCAACTCCTTCTCCGTCATATATTTCTCGAAATCGCAATCGATGATCAAGGAAACGGGTACCTTGATAGGGTTCTTGCGTGGCGGACGAAGCGTGGCGGGGTCAGCACCGGCGGCGATAGCCTCGGCATGGGCGGTTTTGCGCCGGGTTTTGCGCAACTTTGTCTTTTCGCGGCGGATACGCTTGCGTTCGGGGGCGGAAGCTTCCCAGGCTTGCTGGCGCTTGAGCTTCTTGAGTTGGTTTTTGGAAAGAGGGGCGCCGTCGGGGCCAGTGGGGGTTTCGGTGGAGGTGGGGGCGGGGGCAGCGTCGGAAGCAGCGGGAACGGGGGCCGCAGCCGCGGATGAGTCAGCTGTAGGTTCTGACATTTTAAATATGTAATTATGGACAATGATCAGATGAAACAATACGTATTTTCTGCGTATGATGTCACCAACTACCTGCCATGTCTTTGCGCTGTCGCCATGAAATTTTGAAGGCGGTGAGACAAATAGGGCGGCAGAATAGGCCAGGCGGTCTGCATAAGTAATCTTTCCTTTTTGGGACTTATCGCGCTGTAACGCGCACCTTTCCAGGCAACCACGCGGCAGGGTTGATGTTAGAACGAAGGAAAAAGCAAGTAAATATAGGAGTTTCCATAAGTAATTGATTAGTTCCCAACGAGGCTATTGCAATACATAATACTCGTAAAAGTCTTACAAAAACTGGCTCATTACATTCCAAAAATCTAGTATTCATACGGAACTCGTACTTTATAACATATTACTTCTTTTGCATATAAATCACTGCCCACCATGTCATCAAGGCCAGAGCTCAAGGTGAGACATACAACGCTGTTTGGTACCCCACCATTAGACCATCATATTAACACTTTCACAGGTCGACGATGAACACGGCTTCATCAAGTTCTTCAAATCTCTTCCATCATCTGATGATGAATCTATCCGTATCTTTGACCGTAGTGACTACTACACAGCCCATGGAGAAGCCGCCGTCTTCATTGCCAAAACCGTCTACAAATCCACCAGTGTCTTACGGCAGCTTGGCCGCGCTGATGACAGTGGCCTGCCATCAGTGACATTGTCACAGACCGTCTTTAGACAGTTCCTGAGAGAGGCTTTGTTTAAGTTGGGAAAGAGAATTGAAATTTGGGCGTCACCATCAGGTAGAATGAACTGGAAGATGGTGAAGCAAGCATCACCAGGAAATCTCCAAGACGTAGAGGATGAGATTCAGGGACAGTTTGAGTCAGCACCCATTTTGATGGCAATCAAGCTCTCTGTAAAGTCAGATGAGAGAACAGTGGGTGTCTGTTTTGCGGATGCCACCACCCGGGAGTTGGGTGTTAGTGAGTTCATTGACAATGATCTCTTTTCAAACTTGGAATCTTTGATCATCCAGCTCGGTGTTAAGGAGTGTTTGGTTCAGATGGAGAAAGCCGAATCAAAGGACCCCGAACTTAAGAAAATCCGCCAAATCATTGGTAATTGTGGCGCCACCATTTCAGAGAGGCCAGGTGCAGACTTTGGTGTAAAGGATATCGAACAAGATCTTTCTCGACTGCTTAAAGATGAACGGTCGATATCCACTCTGCCACAAACAGATTTAAAGCTTGCTCTCGGATCTGCGGCTGCTCTTATTAAATACCTGGGTGTCATGCAAGATGTTGACAACTTCGGCCAGTTCAACCTTTACCAACATGATTTGGCCCACTTCATGAAGTTGGATGCTGCGGCCCTCAAGGCACTGAACCTTATGCCCGGCGCGCGGGACGGTGCGAAGACTATGAGCGTCTTTGGTCTTCTCAACCACTGCAAAACCACCGCCGGTAGTAGATTACTGTCTCAATGGCTCAAGCAACCTCTCATGAGCAAAGACAAGATTGAAGAACGTCAACAACTCGTCGAGGCATTCTTCAATGATACTGAGCTGCGCCAGACTATGCAGGAAGAGCATTTAAGATCTGTCCCTGATATTTCTCGGTTGTCCAAGCGGTTCCAGAAGGGCAGAGCAAATCTTGAGGATGTCGTTCGTGCCTACCAAATTGTAATTCGTCTTCCTGGGTTTATCGGGACCTTGGAAGGTGTAATGGATGAAAATCACAAGGATCCTCTCGACATTGCATACACGAACTCCCTTCGCGAACTCTCCAACGGCCTTTCTAAACTTCAGGATCTAGTTGAAACCACCATTGACCTGGATGCTCTCGACAACCACGAGTTCATTATCAAGGCTGAGTTTGACGATAGACTCAAGGCCATTCGGCAAAACTTGGACAAGACTCGCCGCGAGATGAACACCGAGTTCCGGAAGGCCTCGGATGATCTTGGCCAGGAGCGCGAGAAGAAGATCTTCATGGAGAATCACAAGGTTCACGGCTGGTGTATGCGTTTGACACGTACTGAAGCCGGTTGTATCCGTAACAACAGCAAGTACCAAGAGTGTTCTACCCAGAAGAACGGTGTTTACTTCACTACCAAGAATCTGCAGCAATTGCGGAGAGAACACGACCAGTTGACCAAGACATATAACGACCAACAAAATGGTCTGGCTACGGAGGTTGTCAAGGTTGCTGCCTCTTACTGCCCGGTTTTGGAACGTCTTGGTTCCGTTCTTGCTCACATGGATGTTATTATTTCCTTGGCACACACCGCCGTTCACGCACCAACAGCATATGTTCGCCCTCGTATTCATGCTCCGGGAACTGGATCTACCAAGCTTCTTGAATCTAGACACCCATGTTTGGAGATGCAAGATGATGTCCAGTTCATCACCAATGACATCGAACTTACCCGCGACAAGTCTGCATTCCTGATCATCACCGGTCCAAACATGGGTGGTAAATCGACTTACATCAGACAAGTCGGTGTAATCACTCTAATGGCCCAAGTTGGCTCGTTTGTCCCCTGTAGCGAAGCCGAGCTTAGCATCTGCGATTCAATTCTCGCCCGTGTCGGAGCTTCCGACTCCCAACTAAAGGGTGTCTCAACCTTCATGGCCGAGATGTTAGAAACCGCCAACATTCTCAAGTCTGCCACTCGCGAGTCCCTCATCATCATTGACGAACTTGGTCGTGGTACATCTACATATGACGGATTCGGTCTCGCCTGGGCCATCTCCGAGCATATTGTTCGTGAGATTGGCTGCTTCGCCCTCTTTGCAACCCATTTCCACGAACTCACTGCTCTCGCAGACCAATACCCACAAGTTCGCAACCTGCACGTCACCGCACATATCTCTGATGGTGACAGCTCGTCTGGTAATGCCAAGCGGGAGGTCACGTTGTTATATAAGGTTGAAGAGGGTATCTGCGATCAGAGTTTCGGTATCCATGTTGCAGAGTTGGTTAGATTCCCTGAGAAGGTTGTTCGTATGGCTAAGAGAAAGGCTGATGAGCTTGAAGACTTCTCTGGGAAGATGTCTGATACCAAGATTGAGTATTCTGAAGAAGATGTACAGAAAGGAAGTGCGTTGTTGAAGGGAGTCATGAAGAGATGGAAAGCTGAGACCGAAGGCAAGGGACTAGGCAAAGAGGAGATGGTTAGTCTTTTGAAAGAGATGGTCTTGGCCGAGACGGAGTTGGTGAACAACCCGTTCTTTGAGTCTATCAAGACTCTGTAGAGAAGATTTAGACGGAGAGTAACAATTTAGACACCACATTGGTAATTCACATTCAATATTTCAAGGAACACAAGGTTTAGTGATAGTTATGTATAAAATGACTGTTCTCATTACTTCTGTTGATCTTAAATGTCTGTCTGCTAATCAAACAACTGAAACTGCGGTACTGTGGAAACCAAATATTGTTCTGTGCAACAGTATAATACTGTCTTATGTGCATTGAAGAAGACGAGAGCCAACTCAGTAACCATTATAGATGGAACCGAGGTTGGAATCGCTTCACCTGTCTGGGTCCAGGAATAAAGGTTCATAGGATATAGAGGAATCTGAGATTGCAATTATGGTTAGCAAATGCTTTCTCAAAGGATGAGCAGTTGTGAAAAAATGGAGTTGTTTTGTGTATAATCAGTAAAAAACGTAGATAGAGAAAAAGTGATAGAGCGTTTAATCAAAGAAATTCATAAACAGCCTCTGCTCATATCATCAGATACACTTGGGATAGGGTGGGTAGTAGGATAAAAGCCATGACTTACCATGTGTAGGACGTTTAATCCACGTCGGCACGCACAGGATCGACAATGATGCCGTACTTCTCCTTGAGACGTTGACGTCTGCGCTCTTCATAACCGGGCGGCTTGATGCCACGGCCTTCACCAATCTCTGCGATCGTCTCTTCAATTGGCTTACGACGGCCAGCCCGCATACGTTCCTTGCGTTCGAATTCCTCTTGTTCATTCCACTGCTTGAAACCGCCGACGCGACCACCAGTAAAGGTGAAAACACCACCGACGAAAGCAGCGAAGAGGCCGTTACCGACTACACGACCAAGTTTTCCGGCTGAGATGAAATGTTAGTCAAGGTTATAAAGGTATTTTGTATGTGTTATGTCAACTTACTCGGCATGGCTACAATGGCGCCAGCCGCACCACAACCACTAGCAGAAGCAATCCAATCCTCTTTTTCCCTTATGTTCGCAACGATTCCCCGGACAAAAGCCCAAGCCCCCAGACTACAACCCATTTGCGGAATGGTGTGACCATGACGAGTCAAGGTCGTCATTATAGCTGCGGGGTTTTTGTCAAAGGCATTCCGAATAGCTGCGACCGTTAGGCCGATCACACCGCCAATGAGGGATGACTTGATAGTATTGTCCAAGACATCAAACTGCTTGAAAGGAAGCTTATTTTCCTCATCGGTGGGAGTCGGGGAAACCGAAGAGCGCGCCATGGCGAAGGATAGATTGGTTGCTGAATAGTGGCAGTGAGCGAGTGGCGACCGTTTGGAGCGGAGGGGCTTGTTTGGTCACAGACCAGCTGCGCAGAGACGCTTGCCCTCCTCTCGATAATAAGAAGAAAGGAAAAGAAAAGGGGAACTAAGACCAAACTTAGTGGGAAATCGCTAGCTTTATGTCGCGGGATCCGTCGCGCGAGAGTAAATTTTCCAAAGACGGGGCTGGTCTTGGGCCCGTTTGCCGTGAATTTCTGTTGTGCTAAGAGCTTGAACTTGACCTCCGACCGGATAACAGAGATTGTCACGTGAGATAAGGATGAATTGGCCTATTAAATAGCTGGGATTTGGTATAAAGTGGAGTCGGTCCACCTGCGTCCAGCCACTGGCGGGGTCGCAATCGACAGGGGTCAACCATGACGCCACACCTGACTGCTACACGCAGCTTATGGTTTGCAACTTCCAAGAGCAAAAGCAGGTTTTATGGCTGCCTTGGAACCAGTATAACAGAGGCAAAGGTGTTTTTATGATCAATCTCTTGGATCTTGGAGCCTTTCACAAAAAGTGGAGGATGACATCTTACTGTTTCAAAGATAACTTAGTTGTAGTACATACAAATATCTCACGTAGTGCAAGGTTCCGCAGACTCCTTTGAAAGTCTCCCCAAACGAATCGCGTGTCTCATGGCACAGGACGCACTAGGCCGTTTGTGGTGTGCTTTCAGGTCCAACTAAAATTCCAGAGTCAGCCGTCTGCCTGCAATCATATGTGCCGGATACACATACATTTTGATGCAATGCACAAGAGCACCAGACTTACGTTCCCTTGATAATGAATTGGTTGATAATCCACTATATACACTTCCCTCTGTAGCTTTTATCGTTTAGCTGGCTCCCTCACCGTTATAAAGCAGTTTGTTCACACAAACTGGAGTACAAGCTGGAAATTGCTTGGTCATCAGTCGAATATACCCCGCGCAATACACGACGACAATTACTACTCCACGGTGTTTCCTGTTGCCTATAGCCAGAAGCAAATCTGCCCATACATATACATGCAGTTAAAACATACATGTCTGTTCATCACATGCAAATCTTTCATTGAATACTCCATCTACTTGCACATGATCATCAATCTCTCTTGACCACGAACCCTCGTCTTATTCGGGTTTGCACGTTTTAAGAGCTCCCTTGACATCATAGCGGGGACATCGCTTCAGGACCTCACCCTCAATATCCCGCAAGTGTAGCCTCGTCCGACATCACAGAGACAACCTACCCGGATATTGGATATCAGGGTTCTGTCGCTACAATTGTTGGCTATCTTCATTGCCAACTTTTTCGTTACTCGGCCCCTGCCAGTCTTCCTAGGGGCTCAATTGATAAAAAGAGTCTCAGCCTACATTGCGCAAAAGTCCATTACCACCATCATAGACACATTTGGTTACCAACAGCTTCGCATATAATTGGACAGGCTCTACATCATGTATTCAACGGCAGAGCCTATGCTGTTGGACACTAGTCCTCCTTTTGGCCGCATCGCCTCCACCCCAAACGGAGATTTACCTGTACCGTATGGTTAGTAGTCACTACGTCATTGTCCCCGCAACTACCATGCCCGGACCTGTGCTGTTCACACAGTTAACAAACCTCGTCATGATATAGCACGTTCCGCTCCCCTCTTTCTCCACGATCTACTCGACCACAACCTCGGTGAAGAATGGCCCGAATACCTCAGCATCAATACCGACCACACTCCTTGGGCCAAGAACTACACAAACCCGGACTTGTCTGATCAGCTTGTCGAATTAAGCGGTCGCCAGCGCTACAACACCAAACATGTACTTCTCCAATCCGGAGCCCAATATGGGCTTTTGGAACCTAATGTTACTTTCCACTCGTCATGCTGTTTGCATTGTTGTCATCACTTCTTTGTCAAAGTCACGAGCGCCAAGGGCGAACAGTCCCCGTCGAAATGTCCGAGTAAGACCATGAGTGAAGGTCTGCATCAGTTTCAATTTGTAGAGGCGTACTCGCCTACAGAGATCGAGTCAAAGTTCTCCGACCGATACCAAATCATCACAGGTGCTCGCTACAGTTGCGATATTGATTGTGGGGTCAGTGTTGAAGTTGAAGTCTCAAAGCCCCGAATTGACTGGCATTGGATTGAGAAACTGACGGACACGAATCGCGTACGGGCAAACCTTCAACGAGCAAAAGAGACAGAACCCGAGAGATTCTCTGACGCCCAGGATTCTTGGGCTGATGTTGGTTTAGCACAACTATTCACCTACGTCAAGGACCTGGTGACCAAAAAGGATCTCAAGAAGCTTACGAAGCGCAACAAACGCTTTTCTGTCGTCATGGGGACTGAGATGTATGAGCTTTTCCGTTGGTTAGGATACACAGATGCAACCGAGGAGCTTGATGGAGTAACGGAGGATGTATTTGCCCCCTCGCTCCCTGAACCTGCCACTTCCATCACAAAACCAGGGACATACCGCGCATTTCTCGAAGACATCCAGAATGAGTTAGAGTGTCTCATGCGCCAACGTAAAAGGGAAATCGTTGGACTCGCTGGTCGCCTTGCTATCAGAAGCCTTGAAGCGATGACTAACTGCGACGGCTACACATTCATTGACACAAAGATCCCTCTCACTAGGCCATACCGGTTCATTGGGGCGATGCCAAATTTTTCTACTCAGCTATTGGAAGACACGTTCAATCGGCATTGCATTTCTGATATACTAAATCGGGATTGCTATATTGATGCTCTCCATGAGATTACCCGCAACCAAGCCAATAAGTTCGGTGGACATGGGCCCGAGTTCGACCGTAAAGTAAAGGCTATGATCAAGGGTGACATGGACTATCTCCTGACAACGTGGGATTTGGAAGATTTGGCCACTGATGACGAAATCATCAAGGCCTTCCAAGATGCGGTACGTGAAAAGCCCGAACAAGCTGATATGTCGTTTGAGCTACTCCAGACCTTCATCAATCAAGCACGGAAGAGTGCTCGCCTACACAGACTCTTCGAGTATGAAATGCCTTTACAACTAGCATGGAGTCTGCTTGGATCCTACCCTTCAGAGAGTGATGATATTGTGATTGGAAAAGCCCAGACACGGGCTGAAGTTGTGAAGAAAGAAACCATGGCCCGGGCCCTTCGCGCGGTTGCCCGCGATCGGCAAAGTGTACAGCTGCTGGTTGAATCAAAGCGGATAAAGCTTGGTATGCCACCTCCAAGCCGTCCAGTGGGCCTAGAAAACATTGGAAATACTTGTTACCTCAACAGTATTCTCCAGTACCTTTATACGTTGGTTCCAATCCAAAAGCTCGTCAACAACTACCCACAGTTGGCACTTCCAGAAAGTGAATTGGATCAGCGACTTGTCGGTGCCAGTAAGAGCAAAGTAAAACTTCTTGACTTGCTGGTATCACAACAATGTAAGTTTCTATTGACACGCTGAACAACATGCCTCTAGATACTGATTTTTTATCTACAGTTGTGAAGGAGCTAGATACTCTATTTCAAGAGTTGCAAACGGTGCCAATTGGCCCAACTCAGCCCACGCAAGCACTCGCCAACACCATTATTCTGTCTGATTCTCAGCTGCTCAAGGCGCCTGGTGGAACAGTCGCCGCACCTATCGATCTGACGGGCGACAGTAATTTCGATGACGCCTTATTCCCCAATACCGTTAACCTCTTAACTCCGCCTCTAGATCCTGTCGACCCCGGTGCGGATGGAACAGTTAACATGGCTGACGTCCAGCCTTTAACCGAAGTTGACGCTGCCAATGTATCCTTACCTCTAGATTTCGTCAGCGATGCCAGCACGGGTACCTTGGTTATGGACGAAGAGTTTACTGGGGAAAAGGTTGCCACTTCTCGAGCAGAGGAACTTAAGACGGCACCTGCCACAGTTCCTGCCACCAAAGAACTCGGTGATGCTCCTGCTCTGCCCCCACAGGTTGACCGTGAAGAACTTGCAAAGTCCTTGCAAATTCATCATGAGTTTTCAATGCAACAACAAGATGTGGAGGAGATTTTCGGGAGAATTCTCGACCGTATTCAGGCTGGTATTGCTCCAACTGGGACAGTCTATGACGATATCCAAAATGACTTCATCATGGAAAACTTTTTCTTCCGCATGGTCACGTACACTTATAAAAAGGACGAGGCCGGACGGGAACAGCCAGCCAAGAGAGACTCGCCAGAGTTTTATCGTTACATCACAGCATTCCCGGCCCAAGATGGGCCAAGTACATTGTATGATGCCCTTGATCGGACCTTTGACCGAGAAGAGATTGAAGGACCACCAGATATGGCACGGTACACCGCTATTTGCGATAACCCCCCGCCAATTCTGAATGTCCTGATTCAAAGGACACAAGATAATGGTCAGAAGAACAACAACTCTGTCATCCTAGAACATAATCTCTATCTAGATAGATACATGGATGCTCCGGAGGGGTCTGACCTCATGAGGAAACGGAAAGAGAGCTGGGCGGTACGCAAGCGCCTTCGTGTTCTACGCCAGGGTACTTATGGCCAAATGGTTTCATCTACGGTTCCTCCTCCTCCCATTCGTAATGCCACTACTCTCTCTCGAACCGCAACAGACGCAGAAGATGAAGATTTTACTGTGTTGGCAAAGGCTGTGTTGGAGAAGAGTGGGTCTGCTGGGTTGTTTGAGTCTTTTGTGGAAACTGAAACTGAAATCAACAGTCGTCAGGAATGTTCTGTTCTCAGTCAGCCTGTTCCGACAATGGATGCTGCTGATGAGGAACGCATCCGCAACATGTATCAACAAGAGGAAATTGCGCTAGTCGGGCGGGATGCCGCTCTCTTCCGCGATATGAAACAGCACCGTTACCGCCTTCACGCCATATTCTGCCACAGTGGTCAGCAAAGTGGTGGCCACTATTGGGTTTGGATCCGCGATTTCAAGTTGCAAGTATGGAGAAAGTACAACGATACCAATGTTTTGGAAAAGAGCGAAATCTTGCCGGATTTAAACAAGGGGAGCGAGCCGTATTATTTGTGTTACGTTCTGGACGACCAACAAGAGGAACTCGTGTCAATACCGGAGCGGGCTCCAAGGGAAGATACCATAGGCGGCAATGGCAGGACGTTCGAAGAGTTGGATCAGGAATTTTAATTTGGGTTCAATGTATAATGTTAGTAGTTTTAAATATCACAGGTCGTTAGTGGTGTTTGTGTGACATGCTAAATTGTTGTATTATCAGATGGTCATAGGTAGGGTTTACCGGGGTTACATCGACTTTCAAAAGTCAGGCACCAGTGCTCAGTCCCACTGAATCCACAATGCTAGATCTACATAGATAATCTGAGTGGAGAATAACTCGGGATGATAAGTGATCAGCTACCTAGGGCAACCAATGCCAGAGTCCTTTTTGGATAGAGATCCGATAAGGCAAGGCGAAGCGCTGGATCTATCAAGTAGGAATTGTTGCTATCGCGATCATTAATTTGACCAAGATACATATATGAACTGCGTATATACAAACAAGTATCTCCAATGGAAAAGTAGCCAATGAAGACGAACTTAAAGTTGTATTAACTACGTTGGAAATCATGGCGTCTTGGATGGAACATCATCGTATGCAGGTTACGGTGAAGGGTGCTTCGACATTCCCGTTACCAGGAAGGGCACTGGAAGCGAAGGAAAACGTGTTTTTTAAGCCAGGGAGGTACTATAGTGGATTTGAGAGGCTGAATTTGTTTTTGGGCCTTTTTAGGTGGTCGGGCCTACACATTCCGTGATTTGCCGGCTTGGCTAAGGTCCTTGAAATCCCGATTATGACCGGTCGTCCTGGGAAGTAAGGACACAGAAATCGTGAAGCGCGAGGAAGAATTTCTTGGGTACCATACTAGAGTTCAACGCATTAGATACAGACTCCTGATATATAGGGTCTTAAAGTTGTCATTTGAGCCTGATAGCCTTGGGAATAATTCACTTCAGCCGCATATCGTGTTTGTACAGACACATTCCTGCCCCGCCAAAGCGGAAAACAATCCCCTCAGACGATATGGTCCTACGGCGCCTGCCCCTTCCTTGTATGATAATGTCGAGTTACGGAGGACCGTGTCCAGGGCGGTGTGGCGTTTCTTGGGCTGTAAAACTTTTTTCTTGAGGCCAATGAAGGACTTTGTTGGGCGACGCCACAGTTGAGCCCCGCCTAGTATTTCCTTTTTCAGGTGGGCGCGAGCAAGTGCCTTGGGAGATTTTTTTTTCGTTGGCTGTGGGTGGGTTGGATCCTGGGATATCAGGCGGAAATTGAGGTCTTGGTGTTGGGGCTGATAAGATTGTAATGCAAGAATACGGTTATGTTTGGGGGAAAGTTCATGGCCTGTTTGTTCTGGTAGATGGTAGTGTGAGTATGTATGTGTGTTGTCAAACTTGACATACATTTATCAAGTCGTGAAGCTATCGTCAACTGGTTCTTCTAGAAACAACTTTGTAAAACATCCACTATAGACTTTACCCCTTGGGTCCGCCGATTGTCCCGCTAAGGAATAGTCTGGCGCCCCATGCGCTTAGTGTGGCGCTCAGTGTATCCTTCGGAAGCCCGTTGGTACAGTAATGGCCGTGTGGATGAGACAGTAAACGCTCTGTAGAATATAACAGCCAAGCCTCTTGATTCCCTCGTGAATTGCCTTTTGCTCTGTAAATTTTCACTTTGCTCAGTTTCTTTCTCTCCTAATTCTCCATCTGTAACCGCTTCTAGAAGTTATTCACTATCTAAGAATCTACTGTGCGCCTCTCCTTTCCTTTTAGCCCCATCGCTCCTTCCTGTCTCCGTTCCCTCCAATCAATTGCCCTGTTCAGGCATCCACCCCACTTGCTCTTCAGACCAGTCTTCTCTATTTTTTTTCAAACCTTCTAACCTGTCCCCTCTGTAGTCTCCGCCTCGCCCCGAACCGCCGCATATACCCATCCGCGTCGCTCCTCCGAAACTCACCGAAGACCTTGTTTGTTAGCTTCGGCCGTTTAGAAAAGCATTTTCCTTTTTTGAACTTCTTCCTTCTTTGGTCTTTACGCCTATCACATATACCAATCCGTCAAAATGCTTTCTCACATCATCCGGAGGCAGCTTGCCCAGCCGTCGGTCCTCCGCGCGGCCTTCACTCGCTCCTATGCTTCGTTCCCCCCCCACAGCATCATCAAGATGCCCGCCCTTTCGCCCACCATGACCCAGGGTGGTATCGGTGCCTGGAACAAGAAGGCTGGTGATTCTATCGAGCCCGGTGAGGTTCTCGTCGAGATCGAGACCGACAAGGCCCAGATGGACTTCGAGTTCCAGGAGGATGGTGTCATTGCTAAGATTCTGCTCGACACTGGTGCTAAGGACGTTCCCGTCGGCAAGGTGTGTTCATTCTGCTCAATGGCCGCCGTGATTGCTGTTTTTTGAGTGATTTTTTGCGTGGAAACACGATGGTCCTGTATTTTGCCAAAGGTGGCATTTATTTCCATCTTGAAGCTGAACACGCCATGTCTGGATTGGGCGCGGCGCTGCGAACTGCCTATTTGTCCGAATTGGCGGTACAGACCCGTGTCCACACCCCGGACAACGCTATCTTGAGCTGTCGGCGCATCCAGCTTCCCCGCTTGAAATCACTCGACAGAACATACAGCGATAACACGGCTGGTATTATACTACTGCACATTGTACTAACATGTTATTCCTTCACTAGCCCATTGCCGTCATGGTGTCCGACGCCGCCGATGTTGCCGCTTTCTCCGGCTTCACTGAGGCTGATGCTGGCGGTGCTGGCGCCGCCGCCCCCGCCGCCGCTGCTACCGATGCTGCTGCTGCCCCTGCCGCTGGCTCCGGTGGTGTTGAGACCGTCTCTACCCCTGGCCGTCTCCAGCCCTCTCTCGAGCGTGAGCCCCCCGCCAACTTCCAGGCCAAGCGCCTCGCCGTCGAGTCTGGTGTCGATCTGGCTAAGGTCAAGGGTACCGGTGCCGGTGGTGTCATCACCGTCGAGGACGTCAAGAAGGCCAAGTCTGCCCCTGCNGCCCCCGCTGCCGCTACCTACAAGGACGTCCCCCTGACCTCCATGCGCAAGGCCATTGCCTCGCGTCTGCTCGAGTCTACCAACACCAACCCTGCTTTCTACGTCACCTCCTCCATCTCGGTCACTAAGCTCCAGAAGCTCCGTGCTGCCCTTAACGCTTCCTCCGAGGGCAAGTACAAGCTTTCCGTCAACGACTTCCTCGTCAAGGCCGTTGCCGTTGCCTCCAAGAAGGTTCCCGCCGCCAACTCCGCCTGGATGGGTGACTCTATCCGCGAGTTCTCCACCGTCGATGTTTCGGTCGCCGTCTCCACCCCCACTGGTCTGATCACCCCCATTGTTAAGGGTGTTGAGGCCCGCGGTCTGGAGTCCATCTCCGCCACCGTCAAGGACATGGCCAAGCGTGCCCGTGACGGCAAGCTTAAGCCCGATGAGTACCAGGGCGGTACCATCTGCATCTCCAACCTGGGCATGAACGCCGCTGTTGAGCAGTTCACCTCCATCATCAACCCTCCCCAGGCTGCTATCCTGGCCATTGGTACCACCAAGAAGGTTGCCGTCCCCGTCGAGAACGAGGATGGTACCACCGGAGTTGAGTGGGATGACCAGATCAAGGTGACGGCGACGTTCGACCACAAGGTCGTTGACGGTGCCGTTGGTGGTGAGTGGGTCAAGGCCTTTAAGAAGGTCGTCGAGAACCCCCTTGAGCTTCTGCTGTAAGCATGTTCATAAGCAGAAACAAGAAGGGTGGATCAGGGGACGATAATCTTTTTGCTTTGTAAAGAAATGGATGTTTGAGTAGTAGAATTTATTGTTATTTCTTTTCCTTGTCACTCTTGTTTTCCGTTTTGTCTTGAACCGTGTGGTGTTATGTTATATGTTGAAGAATGAGGCAAGAAAGTCGGTTTGGGGAGCCCACAAGCGCGATGCTACATTGTTCTAATCAGAATGATATGGCCGCGATGGATCAAGCGACGACAATTGCTATCATGAAGAGCCCTCGTCAATGCCATTGCGGTATGCTACTTTTAATGTATCTACGGAAGCTTTTCAAAACACAACCCTGCGCCGGGATCTTTTTAGACTTAAAAATGTCAAAACGGCTCAAAATCTTTCTCACCGACGACGCTACCCCAGTTTGACTCCCCGCAAAGATGCTGTTGTCGGAAAAACGCACAAAGGCCGATCCCACTTCCCAATTGGCACACGTACTAATCTGCTGTATGTACATTCAGGGCTAACTAAGCTCGTACGGAAATGTCGTTCGTACGGACATGTCGTTTATCGTTCGTGTGCCACTATTGGGTCCTGTACTCAGGAGGTTTGAGGTCTGTGATTACGTGTATCTGGATTTATCTGCCGTGATTGGGCTGGAATCGTGTGGGGTATATTCTTAATGCGGCTATTTGATCAGGTGAGTTGCGGGTGGATGGCCGGGGAGGAAACTATATATATGTCCCGGTCGATCCTCTTGTTCTTTTGTGGGTGAATTTGTAAATGGCTACGTTTGATGAAACTTGGATTTCTTCTTTTGACTTTTCTTTCTACGTGTGAGTGGTTGTGGTTATCATGGTACAGTCGGCGTACGATGTCTTTGTAACTGCCGCATACTCGGATATCGGTCCGACATATACGACACTGATGAAAAAGGATTTTGAGGGTATGGCTGAACGAGTCGTGCGAGCTGGTGGAAATGTCCCGTTGGCTTCGCGCACACCTATGGCATTTCTTTCATATTGGAGCTTCATTTTGGAAGTTCAGGTTCGTTAAAATCATCACGGGGTACCGTCATATATATGATCATGATACTTACAAACTCACAGGACCGCCTCGATCCTACAGCATATAACACTTTCCAGGCAGTTTTCAATGCCGTCCGCTCAGCCAAGCCTAGACAAATGTCAACGGCTCGGTATCATAGAGATATCTTGTTACTCCGGACCACGCTCAAGAAACACGATGACCTCCTAAAGAAGCTAGGTCTTCTCCTCCCGTCAACAGCATCGGCAACTGTCCCGGTTAACGCGGAGAAACAAACGTTTCAAAGTCTCGCTGCATCTCCATTGTCACCATTGATCCCGGATAGTTGTCACGCATTTCAAGGAATACTTCCTGACCCAAGCGTCGAGTTTTCGGGGTACACGTCCATGGCGTCGTCGTCGCTTACGGGACTTGGGCTTTATAGCGACATGGGGTCTTCTGTATCACCACATGGTCACAATACACAACCCGGGAGTTATTTGCATATCAACCACAGCATCAATAATGCCATTAACGAACAAAACATGCACCCGGGCTCTTATCCTAATCAGCAATACCAATGACACATTGCTTTCCTTCAATAGATTTGTTTTTAGTTTCAACTTAATTTAGCCGCCTAATTTACCTAAACTGTCACTAACACATATGACCCTAACCCTGGTGACCGCCAATTAAATCTGGGAATAAGGAACTGAGGGTCTTAGCAGTATCACTGATAGACTCCTCCAAGGTGCGATACTTGATACCTAGAACCTGTTTACTCTTGGAATTGTCAAAAGTGTATGCCCATGCTGGAACACCACCATCATCTTCATCTTCACCCGGCAGCACATCAGAAGCAGCAGGTACCGCTTTACGAATAGCTTCCACGATCCGCTTGTTCGTGAAATAATCTGCACACAGTAGGAACCGTTGTCCAGCGGCTTCAGGAACTTCCAAGGCTCGAACGTGTGCTTCGGCTGCATCCCTGACATCAACAAATGTGATGACTCGGGGCTCCTGGGTTAACGGAGCCCGAGGTCCTTTCAGGTAGTTGACGACGCGGGCATTGGACGCATTAACTTGGGAAGTGTTTGTTAAGAAGGGTTGAGGAGGCCCAAAGACGTATGTGGGGTTGATTGTAGTGAGTGTGAAATTGGGCTTTTTGGTGCGCATGAAGTCCCAAGCGACCTGCTCACTCATGGTCTTTGAAATGTTAGACAGTGGAGTTGTATTGACATGTTCGTTAACATACCTTGGCAACACTATACGCGAAATGGTAGCTCTCATCAGAATCTGCCGGTGTCAATGGCGAATACGATGACTCGTCATAATGGAAGCGTTGTTGTTGGTGTTTCCTGATGCTGAAGATTGCAGCTGTCGAGCTCGTAATGATCACCTTCTTAACAAGAGGGGCATTTTCGTGGACCGCGGTCAGTATCCCCCGGGTCGTATTGACTATCGGATCGATGAAGTCCTTTTTAGGATCACAAGGACCGGGTTGGTAGGGCGCTGCTGTATGAATAACGGCGGTGAATGGATGCATGCCGAGGGCGCCAACGAGGACATTTGGCTGGGATAGATCTGGTATGACGACGTGGTCTACATGGCTGCGAACATTTTCGGGAAGCGAGTTTATCACTGCCTTTGCTTTCTCCTCGCTTCGGGTGGTGATGGTTACCGAGTATCTAACTTGTTAGTTTCGGGGTAATATTGGAGCGAGAAGAGGAGTACCTACTTGGCATCGAGAAGGTAGGTAAGCACATGGAAAGAAATAAAGCCGGAGGCACCTACAATGCGTCAGCTGTTGATAATGAAATCGACGATGTTGTCAACATCCGTCACATACCCGTCAACAAAACCCGGCCTTTACCAGTATCATTTGAGGTCACCATGATAACGTTCAGGATAGATAACAACAGATTCCGTTGGAAACTGAAAGGATGTCACATTTTACAACCAGGGTATATATATTGCTCGGCTACATCGAAAGTACCTACGTCAGACCGGATTTCACGTCGTACAAGGTGGGGATCGCGGCTGGACGTCCGGAGGTTTTATCCGTACTATCGCTTTGGAAACGGATACAGTAGATACATACATGTGTATGTATGTATGTACATCAATATTACTGATATTACTGTAAGATTTGAAAGTAGGTCGTGATGGGGAACACCCCCCCGCTTGGGGGCTGAATTCGGGTGTCGGGTCCGACATCGTGAGGGGTTGATGAAGCTTGAGGTGTTTCCCACTTCATCTGTAGTTAAATAGTGATATTTTCTCCTTCAAAGACACAAGTTTCATGAAGTGTTGATTTTTTCATCTATACTCGATTATTACTTGTTAGTGACCAAAATGGCAAATCCTCCACGCACGGCCATTATCGGTGCCGGTATCACTGGCATCACCCTAGCAAATGCCCTATATGCCCGGAACCTCCCGTTCACCGTGTACGAAAGAGCAGCGACGTTGAAGGTCATCGGCGCCGGAATCGGCTTTTCTCCTAACTCGGAAGAGGCTATGAAGTTGATTGACCCGGAATTTCATCGCGCGTATAGGGCTGTAGCTACGCCGAATAACGACGACTTTTTTAAGTTCTTGGATGGATTGGATGAGGGGATTGATGTCGACAAGCGAAAGCTTATTCATAAGTTGCATATGGGTGAAGATGGATTTTTAGGTTGTCGCAGATCGGACTTCTTGGAGGGCGTTATTGGACGAGTGAAGGAGCATGTACAGTTTGGTCGAGAGTTGGTGGCCATCTATGATGACGATGACTCGGAGCCGGTCAAGCTGTTCTTCCGAGATGGAACCGTTGAAGAAGCGGATATTGGTATGTTGCACTGAAATACACCGTAAAAGCTTCACTACTAACCGCGCCGAATCACTAGTGATTGGGGCTGATGGAATTCGCTCCAAGGTCCGTCATCAGTTGTTCCCAACCGCAGTAGAATCATACACGAATAAGCTGTGTTACCGCAGTCTCATAAACATGGAGACCGCCAAGGAAAAGATTCCCGCCATTGCCACAAACCGTTACATGCACTTAGGTCCAAATGCGCATGTACTGAGCTACCCCGTTGGAACAGGTGACCAAATGAATCTCCTCGTCGTCTTACACGATCCGAACCCTTGGGATCTAGAACGCTACCCGCGCATGACCTCGCCTGGAAACAAAAAGGAAGTTCAAGAGGCATTGAAAGATTGGGGTGAGGCAGCCCGTATTCTTGGAGATTTACTTCCCGATGGACCTATCGATCGTTGGGCCATCTTCGATCTTGCGGAAAACTGCCCTGCAGAATTCCACAAAGGCAGAGTCGCCTTGGCGGGTGATGCGGCTCACGCGGCCGGACCCCACCTTGGTGCTGCCGGCGGCATGGGAGTCGAGGACGCCTTGTACCTAGCTGAATTGATCAAGACAGCCCATGAACTCGACTACCCATCTCGGAGTCTCGCCTCTCGGCTCCGTCTTAGTCTTTCAATCTATAGTTACGTTCGTCGCCCCCGCACCACCCGCGTGATTCAGGACACTCGGGTGACTGTTGATCTCTTCCATCTGGACCACCGGGATGAATCCCCTGCTGTCCGGGAGGTTTCTAACCAATACTTTGCTGAGAAGATGACGTCTTTTCTGTTTCGCATCTGGTTTTTCGATCTCCCAACGGATCTTGCACGTGCTAGGAAGTCACTTGAGGCGCTGGTAGATGTGGGGCGTTTAGTTGTGCCGACGATCGCGAAGCCATAAGTCTTGGCAGGTTGACTTTGGTTTAATGGACCGCCGAATTTGGAGAAGTCTTGTCCTGGGAAAGATGTAAGCTTAGTGTTGGCAAACTCTAAGCCCGAAGAGTCGAGGTCTTGGCAGGCTGGATTTTAGGTTTATGATATTTGAAACTTGATTGGATGAATTGACGAGCTGTAGGATGTAAGACTTATAGCTTTAAGTTTATCAGGATCTATTGATAGTTAAGATAACGATATCTTGCCAATCTGGTTCGGGCTTATGATTTAACAAACCCGGGCACGTCACCTTTGTATCACTTAACTCAGGTTGACCGGACATAAGCTCTGCGGAATATATTCTTTCCAATGAGAAGTTCTTTTACATATTTATACTAAAAACGAGCCAAGTTAAAGTATTGGATGTATTGCCATGATAGACCGGCCAACAAGTTCTCACGAACCATGAACCTCTCCGTCCTACCGTCCACCACATTTTAGAGTTTAATGATCACCAACATGGGACATACCGATTGGCGAAGAGGCACAAAACCTGTATCTTTTAACGACAAACAGGGCGTATATAAAAGTCTCACTTGCGTGGATCTCTCTATTTAATCGGGCGGGAAGCTTGATCCTCCGAACTCGAATCCTTCCTTTTGCCCTACACTTATGGTTGTATGTACCAGTAGATAATAAAACACTGTGAAGTTAGGTTAGTAGTTTAACGCTGACAGACGCTGACAAACTTGTCAATCTTAGCGCAGACAATAGGATGTGGCAAATCTGTAGGTGTTGTCGATAAACTCGTTTTTAACCTCGAGGACTCTCCAACGAAGTCGCCTTGCTGCCAAGCCTTTAATCTATCGCCCGGTTTCAACGATACCTTCATGATATCTCTAATCGATATGGCGGTTCTCGTCAGTTGACATGTCAAATTTGTTTCTAATGTGACTCTTCCACGGTATCAAATCTAAGTTGACAGCGTCAGAGTCTGGAGATGCAACATCCTGTTACGACAAAAGTTCTTTGACCATCCCGATAGTTCGTCGGTGCTCACAGACTTACACACAGACCAACCGAAACCTACTATCTACGGAAAGCCCGTCCACCAACTCGGGGGATATGTCCCACATCAGATGGAAACCCATGCTGACCGGTTCAGAGAACTTGCAAACAACGTCTTGGAATATGTCACAGCTGTCAACCCCTTTTTCCGGTTCATGCGGTCTGATAACCGTCGATATCAACCTCCTCTCAACGTAGAAAAACTGTTTCTATTCATGATGTTCTGCATTCACAAACCCCCTTACCCCCTGAGCAAGTCCCATGTTAACAACACCAAAAAAGGTACCAATGTGCGAACTAGTGCCGGGCGTCATCGACCACTCAACCTTGTCCATCTGCTCATGATATGCTGTAGTCTATCAATAAGGCGCCCGGTAGAGGCTGTTTCTGCCTATCTCCAAGAACAGTCCCGAGCGCCCGAAGGCAGACATGCGTCTTGCCACCCGGGGCTCCACATGTTATTCGCCCGGTATTGCCCAAAGGAGAACATCAGTAGCAACAGAAGGATTACATCGAGCTAAGGAAATAAGCTTATAAGGGCAGCGGATATCCACCATTCCAGACTTCCGAATGTTCTCACCACACATCCACATTGTGCATCATCATTCATATATTCATTCATACAATTTCATTCTACATATCTATTCTACATTCATATATACTATAATTCCATCATGCTTCCCCGTGTTATCCTCGCTTCTCTTGGCCTTGCCGCCTCCGTTGCCGCTTCGGCTGCCCCCGGTTCTCCCGATTGGAGTCTCATCAAGGCCCAAACCGGCGACAAGAGCCAGAAACCCCGTAACCTAGTCCGGGAGGCCAAGGCCTTCTCCATGCGTGGTACCTACATGCGTCGTGACGATGACGAATCTGAGCCGACCGCTTCCTATGACGACGTCTGCTACAGTGGATGGTCTGCGTGTGAGGACTCTGGTATGATGCCTTTCTATCCTTGACATAACTCCAACTATACTAACAAGATATGTACTCTATTAGCTGCCGGCTGCTGCCCCGACAACACCACCTGCTGCGGTCTCGACTACTGCATGCCCCCCACCGCTACATGCTGCGGTGGTGACAGCGCCTACTGNTATGCCGGTAACCAATGCTACACCGTCAACGAGGATGGTGAAGACTACTCTATGTGCTGTGCCAACGACGACTGCAGCTTGATTGTTGGTAGAGACGGACACTACACCTCCATCATTGGTTTCGAGTCGTACACATTCACTCCTGTTGCTGGCGTTACTACCGGTGTTTACACTTCTATTCCCACCGCCGTTGTATACACCGTTGACGTCAACTCTGTCGTCGACTCCATCTTGAGTGCTTATACCGCCGACGCTTATACCACCGATGACACTTACGATTCTACCACCAGAACCGCTAGCGCTACTTCCCGCTCGACTAGCTCCACTCGGTCTTCTTCTGCCTCTGCTACTAACACTGGGGCCGCTGCTGCTACTAACACTGTTGATGAAGATGCTACCACCTCTGCTGCTAGCTCTGCTGCTACTTCGGCTGCAGCTACCCAGGCTGCTCAGGCTGGTGCCGGTATTACTATTGACCGTGGCCTTCTTGGTACCTCTGGTGCCATCTTGGCCCTCGGCCTTGTCGCTATTGCCCTGTAAAGTGGCCAGACACCAACATAACCGTATATATATATATAACATAAACATAATCAGCAAACGATAGATGACTATAGAGTCTGTAACAATAAATTGTATTTTGAAAATTATATTTTAAGTTCCCGCTTCAGATAACTAACAAAGCTTTCGAATGTCTTTTCCACATGTCCAACAGTCCAGTTACACGTGATGACACTATCTTTCTGTCCAATATCAACTGATAGGACAAACCCAAACTGCTTCGCTGGATCCATCTGAGGCTGAAACCCTTCTCTGGTACTATTTCTCCGATATGCCCGATTCCAGACATTATCACTCACAAGTCCCTTCCACTCCATCTTCTCCGGATTCCACTTATACTCTAGCATATCCAGAGCTTCCAAAATCCCACGAATTCCCTCTCTGATAGTCCCCATCTTTTCCAAGTCAGAGCTTGCAAATTTAGCTATCTCCACCGAACAGACAGGCGGTAGCCATTTCCCCCACGACTTCCCCGCACCACGGGCAGCATTCGTATCGGCTCTTTCATAGCGGAATGACCACCCGACAGCCCACCGTCTCGTCCGGCTTCCTTGGATAAATTCCGCCACAGCGTAGTTGGAGATTCCCTCGGTTCGAAGCTTCTCAACAAGTGTCTCGACACTGGTAGCTTTGCCAAACATGATGGTATACCAACGGGCCTTCTCCTTCAAGAGCAATGAATCTTGAAATATTCTCTCTGCAAATGCCACTTCGCCACCGGGTGTCACCATTTCAATTGGTGTGCCGGTGCAAGCGGTACTAGGCGGTTTTCCCTTGGCCTCAGCACTAGCCTTCATATCCGCCTCAGATGAATGAAACGGGGGATTCGTCATGCAGAACGACAATTTGTCCACGCCTAGTTTCTCCAAGTCTACTAGACGATCGTCGGGGCTCATCTTCACAACTCTAATCTTATCCTCCAAGCCATTCCTCTTGATATTCTCCGTAGCAAACGCTATATTCCTCTCATCGATATCCGTTCCGATGAACTCCCACGGGCGTTGTTTAACACCCAAAAGCGGATAAATACAGGAAGCTCCCGTCCCAATATCCAACCCAACTATCCGAGCTTGGCCCTTCGTCGACGGCGCTGAAGAATCCATAAGACCTTTTAGCCAGAGAATGTAGTTGTGTCTGTTGTTTACCATTGGACAAAGGCGATCCTCTGGCAACTTCACGTCTAACCCGAAATCTCTCTTAAGTAACGCCGTACTCAATGCCCTAACGGCGGCAGGATCATTAAAGTCCAAAGTGCGATGTTTTAGACTACATAGACAAGTCAGTTAGTTTCAATCCAACGAAAACAACGGCAGACAGACTCACAATTTTCCAAAATCAGGAAACTCCTTCCCAAGCACCTCAAAATCGGGCTCTTTTGCATACAAGCCACGAAAGTAAACATCCGACGTTTCCGCTTTAACTGCCTCCGGAAACGTCAACTCAGTCTCCCTCAACGGAGTCCCTTCATCGTCGCCATCCCCAAACTTTCTTTTCGATGGCATATCGGCGTTTCGGTCGTCGTGATGCAAATAACTTATAAGTTGCCCAAAGCAGCACTGGCGCCAAACTCACAGAGTCGTAGTGCGTAAATTGATGTCACAAAGGAATCAGGCCTATTTTCTACGATAAACAGAGAAAAGTGGAGCTTGCTGGCCTATACCTGCATGAATGCCTATACTACTAAGTTAGGCAGTTTCCTTCAATAAATATTGTGAAGAAGGCAGTTGGTGAACGTGTGCATTCGTTTTGATAACTTGTGACTGGGGCTTGTTAGTGCCGTCTACGCAGTTAAAGTGGTAGGGAGATATTTACCATCGTCAAGTATCACCTCGATAATAGCTAGCTGTTCCCAAACCACGTGAGCACAACGGCAAATGTTCCTTCGTGGACATGAGTGCTCACAACCACCCTATCCCGAATGCTGATAGTAATCAAGGACGATGACAAGTCCAAGTCGCCTTGTCTAACAGCTAACAGCAAGGAACCGAGCCACTCTGACTTATATGATGGCAACTTAGCTACCTCAGGATTACCCGCCAGCTTTCGTCTAAATATAGTCAGGTAGGTACAAGATCCTAAGTTTCATCCAAAGTGACACCAGTATAAACACATGGCTAAAAAGACATACGGGAGAAAACAACAAGAACAATCATGAGACAATTCTAAACCCAAAGGAACCCTCATGTATAAAGGCGTTTATATGTATATATATGTATATATGTAAATCTGTAAAAGTGCAAACAAAATCATCAATCATAACAAATGAAATCTCAAGCGGCCCACGAAATCACGCGCCATCTCCATCCATCAACGACGTCCAAATCCTCCTCGCGAAGAACCCCCTTTCTTGAAACTCGGTCAATAACCTTTTGAAGCCTCTTCTGCATCGTCTTAGCCACACGAATCAACACCTCATTCTGGAAGACATAAAGAACAGCAAAGATAAACATGCCCACGGCAGCCATCCCCTTCCGTCCAAAGATGCTCGCCTTGAGATAATCCGTCAAGGTCTTAGAGCGGCGATACGCATACTCAGTGGCATTCTCCTTCAGACCATCAAGCCCGCCTTCCTTAAGTTTAGCAAGACGGGCAAAGATTCCGCGGATGATAGGCACGATAGATCCCCTATTGACGGCCCACCCCGAAAACATCGGGAGCGGCAATGTTAGCACCAACTGCAACGTAAGCGTCAGCACCAAAGGAAATAACCGGGGAACCCACGCAACAAGCCCCGTGACCCACGAACGCCACCGGCACTTTTCAGATGAAGCAAGAACATCGCTCAGGTACTGCTGGAGAACAGCCAAGTTTGACAAGACAAGAGCTTGTCTGTGAGCCAACTTGGCTTGGATATCTCCTTCTCCAGAGCCCCTCGAGTACGTGACGAATGTTGACAGATATTTAGAAAGGTCGTTCCGTGTTTGCTGACGCAAGTCTGAAATGTTGTATCGATTGTCGACAAAAAGGTTGTGTGGAACCTTGGTTTTGGTCTTCTGATTAGTCACCTGCATCTGCTGTTGTTGATAGCTTTGTTGCGGCGCATGATGCTGTTGGGAAGGAGACGGGTGACCCGGGGCTGCCATGGGCGGAGGCGCCATACCGGGAGCGGGACCATACTGTGGCCATCCACTGTAGTAGGGATACTGCGGAACGGGATAATGCGGCTGCTGCGCTGGGTAAGTAGGATAGTATGGAGAAGTCGGGTATCCGTGTCCTGGGGCCGGATAGCCGGGATATTGAGGTTGAGGGTATTGAGGCTGCTGCGGGTATGAGTTTGGTAGTGGTTGTTGCTGAGCCTGTGGTTGTGGCGGGATTTGGCGCATTTCGGGCTCGACGGGAGGTTCTCTTTGGCCTGGAGAACGACCGCGGGGTCCGTCACTGCCATAGCGATCTTCTGGATGTTCGTGTACGTGCGGTTCGTCAGGACCGAGAGCGCCGGACATGGTTGGTTGATCAGAATGGACAGAATGAATGTGAGTTGGATGGCTGAGAGAAGCTTCAGGTTCGGGTGTACGTAGAATTCGAGAATCCTCCACGGCGGTAGCTGTGCCTCTAGCAACAGCAGCCGCCAGTTCAGACTCACGGGTATGGTCTTCGACGTGCGGGTGCTGGTAAGCTGTCGCCTGAACGGGTTGAACTGGTTCAACGTTCCTAGTAGAATGGGGGGAAGTCGGGCCTGAGTTATAGGGGTAGTCTGTGTCACCGTGAATCTTGGCCGAGAGAGGCTCGCCATTGACCGAATAGGCTGGGTTGTTGATGTTCTGGCGAGGTACCGAGCTTAAGGAGATGTGTTCGGGCTCGGGGGACTTTTGATGAAGCGCACCAAGGCTTTCGGGAGACGGAAGACCTCCGGGGGCATTCTGAGTGGTCGACATGCTGCGGTATCGAGGAATAGTTTTGGGGGATGGTGGGACGATGTTGGAGACTGTTGAGCGACGATGTGGTGTGGCCAAGTACGGCGTACGCTGTGAATAGCTCGATCTATGAGAATGTAGAGATGGATTTCGAAAGGAAGAATGGGCAGTATGCTCAATGATGTCTGCCTCAGCGTCTGACGGGCGTGAAGATCTGCGACTTGAAGCCTGATGCTGCAAGGGAAACTGCGACGACAAACTTGACGCGCGAAAGAGGCGTCCGCTCTGTTTAGGCGAAGGAGCTGGCGAAAACGAAACCGAGTGTCTCGTGGCAGGAAATGCCACCGGAGTATGCTGTGACGTAGCTGAAGCTAAAGAGTGACGATGATGACTATGTTCTGAACGGGGACTCAACGAAGCTGAAGCGGCAATGGAAGGAGCAGAGTGAGGAATGGAAAACGCTTGGGCTGCGGTGATGTGACTTGTGTTGCTGTTTGGAGCACTGGGAATTTCCGGGGCGACGGGTATGCTGGCCAATGAAGCCGACAGGGATTCGTGGACAGAAGCCGGTGGCTGTGGACTAGGGTGCCTAGTTGGCGGTTTAGAAGGGTTTCGCGACAGTGGTACCAAATCCAATGAACGTCTTTGGGCCCTGGAAGGAGTCCTGGACGGGGTCTTTAGAGACAAAGTGCGCTGTGAATTTCTGGATGGAGCGCGCGATCCCATGGCCACATCGTAGGCTTGGTGGGCCTCACCGCTACCAACAACGGTATAACTGCCAGCAGGCCGGTCAGGAACAGCACTTCGACTAGCGATACTGGACTCTTCTCCTATGGTGCCCAGCGAAACCCTACTATTGGCCCTGCTATTGCTGCCCAAAACCGGGCTATGTGCATCGTCTCCGTCGTTAGACTGCGTTGGGGAATGCGGGGCAGAAATGGCCGTCCAATTATCATTGTCCTCGTTTACAGCTGATAGCTGCGATGCAGTGTCAAAATGGATGGCGGGTATTCCTTGGGGCTGAGGAGTTCCTGGCGCTACAGAGCCCGAGACTGAACGTGCGCGGGACGGGCGTCGAGATGTTCGACGGGATACAGCTAGACTGCTGACATATGATGCCGAGGGACGTCTTGATCCTGGCTCCATTATGGAAACCAACGACCGTCTTCGTGGGGGATCCCCCAAGTTCTCACCACTGTATTCGTCTGGAATTAAGTCTGGTTCCCGTGTACTGCTACGACGGGAGGGCCCGACACTGTGCGAGCGTGACCTTCCTCTCCGGCTACGACCATCGGGATCGGGACTGACAGCTCTCGAGGCATTTTCTCCAGGCGGTGCCAAAAACATGTTATTCCCACCCGCAAGCTGGCTAGAGATTTCTGCAAGCTCCATTTCTGCTTGTTGTCGGTCTTCCTGAGATAATGGTGCCCATGATGACCGTCGGTGCGATGGTGCAGGAGATGCACCAACTGAAAGCATGCTAGCCAAATGTGGTCTGGAGGGTATGCAACTTACAAAGGTAGGATTCTTCAATGTGCCTTCTCCGTTCTTCCTGATTTGTCCAGCGGGATCGAAGGATCCAATAACAATGCGGGAACAGTGGCAAGGCGGCAAATGTCCAAACTGATCGGATACACCTAAAAATATGACGATGGCAAATAGACAAACAATTGATCAGGGAGGGCGCTTTCTACAGATCTAGTATGATGTGCGGGGCATGGTTTATACATAATGCCTCTCAAGCAACCGTCTGTCATCCCAATAGCGGGGTAGTGAGACTGTAAACTTGTGTAGAGGTTTGAACTTTTGGAACACCGGTTCACAATCAAATATTTGGAAGACAGTTGATCCATAAGTTCCGGGCCAAAATATGCCAGCTATTACATGACGAATTACCTTGGCACGTACAACTATATGAGGTACAAAACCTAACACTGCACGCACTAAGTACTATATTTCATACATGTAGATGTACATACAAGGTCACAGGGTCCAGCCANAATGTCCAAACTGATCGGATACACCTAAAAATATGACGATGGCAAATAGACAAACAATTGATCAGGGAGGGTGCTTTCTACAGATCTAGTATGATGTGCGGGGCATGGTTTATACATAATACCTCTCACGCAACCGTCTGTCATCCCAATAGCGGGGTAGTGAGACTGTAAACTTGTTTAGAGGTTTGAACTTTTGGAACACCGGTTCACAATCAAATATTTGGAAGACAGTTGATCCATGAGTTCTGGGCCAAAATATGCCAGCTATTACATGACGAATTACCTTGGCACGTACAACTCTATGAGGTACAAAACCTAACACTGCACGCACTAAGTACTATATTTCATACATACAGATGCACATACAAGGTCACAGGGTCCAGTCAATGCAAATCACAAGATTAGAGTTATCCATGGATCTGTCAAATTCACCAGCATTGTCTAACTGTCGTGCTTGTAACCAAGAAATTCTTCAACAACTTAACTAACCCTACTACATATCAACTAACCCCGTGTAACACTGCTCAACTAGCTCCGAGAGCGACAGTCGTGCAAATCCGATCGAAACAGACGCATTGTATCGTCAGTATCCGGTCTCCGAATAATTAAACCAGACACAACACCTTCCAAGTGTTGAAGCTCCTCGGGCTCTAAAAGTCCATACAGACTTTTAAGGAACCGGCGTTGTTGTGGACCCCCACGGTATACCCTACTCATAGAAACCATCAATTCCATCATCACTTCGTTGGTGTATCGAGATATTCTCCGGAGTACTTTGCCTAGGTGATACACCACCTCGCACATATCTGCAGATAACTCCGCTGAACAGCCTACTCCGTGGGCCCCGTCTAGAATGAGACACATGGCTGTTACCAGCTCTAGCGATGAATTGGCCATGCCGCAAATCCGCGTCACTTCACCGACTCGCCACCCTAGCGTCTCCACCAACGTCTGCGCAGCGTTCCGCCGGGTAATGGTTTCTAAGTGACGAATAATGAGGGCTAAAGCTTCATCTAGCAGTGCCTTATCTTTTCTCAAGTGAGGTGGGAAAATGGCCAGAATCTTGTCTGAAATGACATCACGAGCAGAAAATACACTGACTTGTTTCTTTTCCGCAAGCTTAGGCAAGTGATGGATGAGAATGGATCGAGACACCAAGTACTTTGTATGTNAATGAGACACATGGCTGTTACCAGCTCTAGCGATGAATTGGCCATGCCGCAAATCCGCGTCACTTCACCGACTCGCCACCCTAGCGTCTCCACCAACGTCTGCGCAGCGTTCCGCCGGGTAATGGTTTCTAAGTGACGAATAATGAGAGCTAAAGCTTCATCTAGCAGTGCCTTGTCTTTTCTCAAGTGAGGTGGGAAAATAGCCAAAATCTTGTCTGAAATAATATCACGAGCAGAAAATACACTGACTTGTTTCTTTTCCACAAGCTTAGGCAAGTGATGGATGAGAATGGATCGAGACACCAAGTACTTCGTATGTCCAATAGTGATAGACACAAGGTTCGGGTTATAATCCATGACACCAGCATGACGAGATCTCCGCCGGCGACGTCCACGAGTTTCAAATCCAGCAGACAAGTAATCCTCAGACTCAACACTCGAAACGCCAGGACTACCCACCGGAGAAGACCCCGCTGAGGCTCCGGGAACAGCAACACACGTGCAAGTATGGACATGCGGCGGACGTGGTTGTTCCGGGCTAGGAGCATCATCACAGCTACCACCCGAGGACCCCGCACTAGAAGAATAGGGAGTATAGAATGGTTGATACTGCTGGTTAGGGTCATACGGCGGTGGAACGTAATAACCATGGGCGGGATACGGCGGCGGCCCCATTCCGGGGTGAGCGGGATAGTACCCATACGGAGGATAATGTGGTTGCGGTTGAGGATAGGCTCCCCAAGCATAGCCAGGTTGAGAATTCCACCAGTTGTGGGACATTTTGAACGATCGGTTGAGCTGAAAGGAGAATGATGTTGTGCGTGGTGCTTCCAAAAGCCGTGATTCTTGAGGTACAGCATATGGTATATTTATACAGAATCAACCATTGGTTCATCTAATGACCGGATATCCCGCCACGGGACTCCCGCTTGTCCATCTTCTTACCAAGCAACTTGTTCAACACAATCACCAAGCACCATCACACTGTCCAAGCATCTGATCTTCACAGCGCAAAAAACGGGTCCAAGTTTGTAGTCAGAGTTTGAGACAAAAAANTTTGAACGATCGGTTGAGCTGAAAGGAGAATGATGTTGTGCGTGGTACTTCCAAAAGCCGTGATTCTTGAGGTACAGCATAAGGTATATTTATACAGAATCAACCATTGGTTCATCTAATGACCGGATATCCCGCCACGGGACTCCCGCTTGTCCATCTTCTCACCAAGCAACTTGTTCAACACAATCACCAAGCACCATCACACTGTCCAAGCATCTGATCTTCACAGCGCAAAAAACGGGTCCAAGTTTGTAGTCAGAGTTTGAGACAAAAAAGAAAACTAATTGTCATGGACCACACAGGAGAAATCATCGTGCAAGCATACAAGCAATTGTAGAAAATGTATCAAAAAAAGTAAAAAGAAATGTTGNGGATCAAAGTAATGCCTTGAACACAACGCCATAACCACTCGGCCACCAACCCTGGTTTGTTGAAAGCAGTAGTGCTTTCAGACATTAAGTTAGCTAGTGGAAATGCGGCCAGTTGATTGGTTGAAATCATTTATGCATATTACCTCACCTCAGGACATGTACCGGTGAATTGTTCCACTCCCGTATTAGAAGCGAAGAAACGTTTCCACTGTCACCATCCGTGCATGTATGCAATCCTCCGTATATCACACCATGACGTCACATTCACGTATGTACATATGTAGATTCAAGATGAAAGAACAGCATTTCATTATAGTCACTCAAAAATTCATAAAATCATCCTAAATCTCTCCAGCCCGGGTAATACCGAGCTCCACTCCCGCAATCTGCAGCGCCAAAAAGCGCGAATAATACCGACAAATAGCGAGATTCCCCCCATGGAACCAGAATCCCGGATGTCCGCTACGCTGCCACATGACTCTCATCTCGCCCTCTTCCGTGAACCCCCAGACATCACCGACCCTCTTCGCCACCTCATCACCAAAAGTCAACCGTGTCTGAGTCCGCATATTTTGGTACCCCGTTGCAANGGTCCAAGTTTGTAGTCAGAGTTTGAGACAAAAAAAGAAAACTAATTGTCATGGATCACACAGGAGAAATCATCGTGCAAGCATACAAGCAATTGTGGAAATTGTATCAAAAAAGAAAAAAGAAATGTTGAGTTGGGCGCGATTCGAACGCACGCATCTTTCGATATTGTGGTACCCTTTACGGGCATAAGGATCAAAGTAATGCCTTGAACACAACGCCATAACCACTCGGCCACCAACCCTGGTTTGTTGAAAGCAGTGGTGCTTTCAGACATTAAGTGAGCTAGTGAAAATGCGGCCAGTTGATTGGTTGTAATCATTTATGCATACTATCTCATCTCAGGACATAACGCTTTTAACTTGTCTGGGGAGCCGTCGTATTAACAGTTAGATCTAGTTAGGTAGACGTAAAATAAAACAACAACAACAACAGGACATAACGCATGTACTGGCGATTTGTTCCACTCCCGTATTATAAGCTAAGAAACATTTCCGCTGTCACTATCCGTGCATGTATACAATCCTCCGTATATCACACCATGACGTCACATTCACATAGACTCAAGATGAAAAAATAGCATTTCATTATAGTCACTCAAAAAAGTCATAAAATCATCCTAAATCTCTCCAGCCCGCGTAATACCGAGCTCCACTCCCGCAATCTGCAACGCCAAAAAGCGCGAATAATACCGACAAATAGCCAGATTCCCCCCATGGAACCAGAACCCCGGATGTCCACTACGCTGCCACATGACTCTCATCTCGCCCTCTTCCGTGAACCCCCAGACATCACCGACCCTCTTCGCCACCTCATCACCAAAAGTCAACCGTGTCTGAGTCCGCATATTTTGGTACCCCGTTGCAAAGACCACTTCGTCGGCCGGTAGCTCAGACCCATCGGACATGACGAGACCGGATGGTGTGACACGGTCGATCTCACAGCCTTGCTTGACTGAGATGCGACCAGAGGCGATGAGCGCGGCGGCGCCAACGTCAATGTAGTAGCCGCCTCCACGTTGGAAGTATTTGATGAATAGGCCGGCGTCGTCGGGGCCATCGTCGGTTTTGAAGCCGGCTTTGGCGAGGCCGATGTGCATTTCGGCGTCCATCTTCTTTTGCTTCTCGGTTATGCGCACTTGGACGGCTTTGAGAACGGATACTGGAAGACCGTGGAGTAGTAAGTCGGCATCGTCAACGGGTGGGCCATCCTCTGAGAAGAGAGCCTTCAAGCCAACCTCGACAATGGCCTTGGAAGAAACCACATGGGTAGTGCTACGCTGGATGATGGTTACATGGTATCCCTTTTCAACGTAGTCCTGCGCAATATCATGAGCAGAATTGCATGAACCAACTACAACAGCATGCTTAGGAGAGGCCGGGTCTTCCTGCTGCTTAGCCCCGCGGAACTCAGAAGAGTGAACAAGAAGGCCCTTGAAGGTCTCCGTGCCGGGAATTTCAGGCATATTCTTCTTTCCCGAATGGCCAGTCGCCTGGATGACATGACGGGGATGGAAAGTCCGTTTCTCCTTCTTCCCATTGACCTCTCTTTCGACAGTCACAGTCCAGCGCTTATCGTCGTCACTCCACACGGCACTTTCCATAGTCGTTGACGTCCAGATGTTAAGCTCCAGAAGAGCAGCATACGCTTCAAAGAACTGCGCAAGCTTGTCCTTGGGAGTAAAGATGGGCCAGCTAGAGGGGAAAGGGAGATAGGGCAGGTGGTCGTACCAGACAGGATCATGGAGAACCAGTTGGTGGTACCGATTGCGCCAGTTGTCACCGACAGCGGGGTTCTTGTCAATGACGAGTGTAGAAATCCCCATCATCTTGAGGCGTGCTGCGATGGTGAGACCGGCTTGGCCACCTCCTACAAGATCGTTAGTATGAATGCCGTTTTACTCATATGAGAAGAAACTTACCAAGTACGAACACGGCAGGCTCAGCTCCATCTTCAAAGTTCTCTTCCGATGCTCTCCGCTCCTTCCAGTTNGCAATATCATGAGCAGAATTGCATGAACCAACTACGACAGCATGCTTAGGAGAGGCCGGGTCTTCCTGCTGCTTAGCCCCGCGGAACTCAGAAGAGTGAACAAGAAGGCCCTTAAAGGTCTCCGTGCCGGGAATTTCAGGCATATTCTTCTTTCCCGAGTGGCCAGTCGCCTGGATAACATGACGGGGATGGAAAGTCCGCTTCTCCTTCTTCCCATTGACCTCTCTTTCGACAGTCACAGTCCAGCGCTTGTCGTCGTCACTCCACACGGCACTTTCCATAGTCGTTGACGTCCAGATATTAAGCTCCAGAAGAGCAGCATACGCTTCAAAGAACTGCGCAAGCTTGTCCTTGGGAGTAAAGATGGGCCAGCTAGAGGGGAATGGGAGATATGGCAGGTGGTCGTACCAGACAGGATCATGGAGAACCAGTTGGTGGTAACGATTACGCCAGTTGTCACCGACAGCGGGGTTCTTGTCAATGACGAGTGTAGAGATGCCCATCATCTTGAGGCGTGCTGCGATGGTGAGACCGGCTTGGCCACCTCCTTTAAGATCGTTAGTATGAATGCCGTTTTACTCATATGAGAAGAAACTTACCAAGAACGAACACGGCAGGCTCGGCTCCATCTTCAAAGTTCTCTTCCGATGCTCTCCGCTCCTTCCAGTTCTTCCGTCCAACATTCGCTCCGTGTACAACACCTTTGGGTCTCCGGTCGTTAATAGCCTCTTCGAGATTAGCTAGCTCCCGCATGCTAGTATACATAGTGAATATCCTCCAGACACCCTGTTCCTCCTGGACTGCATTCACAAGACCACGACCAGTACCAATAGCAGTTTCCAAGTCAAGAACAAACTGAACACACTCCAACTCCATAACATTGGCCGCGGTACTCTTTCCACCAGACATCTTAACGACCTTGGGAGCTCTAGAAAGACTACTCTTATCCAGAGCAACCTTCTTCAAACGGAACCCATCACGAGAAGTCCCCGCCTTCAAGAGGAAGTCACGGATACCCTTGGTTGTCGAGGCAGTGTGGAACTCCCATGTCAAGGCTAGATGATCGC
>JSUI01006408.1:0-56110 GCA_000833645.1 Huntiella omanensis
TGTTGATAGCCGTAGGCATAGTACCCGTCTGCACAAGTTCCCCCGGTTCACGGGAATCTACCCACCGTCAGTATACATTTCAAAGTGGCCTCGATAAAAACATACCAACAATGACATAATTCTCCGGCTGCCGACGAAGAAGTTCCTGGACCTATTCTCGTTAATACACCATCTCTTTCTATTCACATCGTCACTTCAACACACCTTTTCAAAATCAAACTGTTCGATTTCTCCCGGTTGTCCCGCTTGGCTGTCAACACTGTAGCTTCTCCGTTGAACTGGTGCCCATCTAGTCGTAGCTGCGATGGAAATCCGTGGTGTAGCCCGGGTAGCGGCGGCGACGATGTAAGCACTTGTGGGCCGAATAGTGCGAGGGAGAATACGGCGGAGGCCGGATGTCACGATTCTGGAGGCCATTTTGGATGGATTATTTTGTGTAAATTGTTTTTGTAGGTATCAGTTATAAAAAAGCAAGATCACAGTCTCATTTATAAAAGCCATGTCCACATTCGCTTTAGTAAGATGTCATTACACATGCACGTAAAATCGTATACAGGGAACATGGATCCATGTTAGGGTTATTTAACATCGGCGTCTTCAAAACCATGTTCGGTTTTCATCATCGTCATTTGCTTGGAAACCAACAACATTCACCATAGAGACTTTGATGTTTATGAATTTTTTTTATTAAAACTAACAACATGTATGCATAAACGTCTTCCTTCAGCCTTGTCAAGGACAACCCTCCAGTCTTGGTCACATCTCGTAATAACGAGCCGTCCCGTCCTAAAGAACGCCCACCTACGTCGGCTTTAGAAAGCACTCTGCACAACTTCCTTCTCCGAATTAAGTATCACTGCCCATAGAAGTGATTGGGGAATAGAATGGGCTGGGCACACTAGCCCGGTCATGATGCATGCAAGGCTCTCGAGGTCCTATAAACAGGACCCCGAATCGCCGACCCACAACGTGAGGCAGATGCTGCAACGGCACGAGAATTATGTGCCTAAGCGCAGACCTACATCGTCATGTGGGCATGCGAGATGAAACAAAAAAAAACATAACCAATACACGCAGAAAAAAAAACAAAACAAACCAGTGTAGAGTATTGATGAGCAACTTGAAGCACCACCAATTCTACACACAAAGTACCGGGACCACTTTAACAAGAAAATGCATGTTCCTGTTGTGGCCCGTCTGGTGGAACATCAGAGAAGCTGCCCCCAAGAATAAACAAGTCGTCATGATGCAAGCCAAACAGAGCCAAGTCGGATGAATAAATCGACCGAGCAGCCAGCATGTAACTCCTCGTACAACTCTTAGGCTGAGCATGGGCCGCTGACACCACAAACACAAAGAAAAACAAAACTTTTCATGTCCGTCGTCAAAAACACAGAAACCGATTACGCTCTGCGCGTAAAGGTCAATGGGCAGTCGTCGCGCGGAAAGATGGTGGCAAACACCTTGATATCTTCCGACTGGGGCGTCGCGTGGTGGACCCAGTCAAGCTCCATTGAAGCCTTGCCAATCATGAGCGCAAGGTTGAGCTGGGCGTAAATCTGGCCCAGGCAGTAGTGTGGGCCAGTGCCAAACACAAGGTAGTTCTTTGAACCCTTGGTTTCAGCATCACCGGAGTAGTAACGGTCGGGGTTGAAGGTATCAGGATCTTCGTAGACATCGGGATCGCGCAGAGCCATGTAGGTCGTAGGAATGATCATGGCACCTAGAATGAGAGTAGTGTAAAAGTTAGTGGACATCCAACATGTTAGTGATTGCAATTGAAAAAAAAAACTTACCCTTGGGGACAGTGTAAGTGTCTGTGATGGGGAAGGCCTTCTTGGCCAGGTAGGGGACCATCAGGACCGGGGGCCGGTAGCGAAGCAATTCGCGAACAACAGCACGGGTGTAGGTCAGGGACTCGAGTTGATCCATGTTCAGGGCCATTTTGACGTCACCACCACGAACCTTCAGGTTCTCTTCGCGCACGCGATCGAGGACATCAGGGCGTTGCGCCATGATCTGGAACAACCAAGTAGCGGCGCTGGAGGTAGCATCCTGTGAAGCGAACAAGAAGGTGAAGACGGTCTGGGCAATCTCGTAGTCGTTGAAGTCACGGAGGAGGGGCACAGGCTTCTCCATACCCTCAGTCTTGCCACTAGCCTCGGCCTCGCGCCAGCGGTTGGATTCAATGATAGACTTGACCCATCCGTCGAGAATCGAGTTGACCTCACCGCCAGCAGCCATGCGAACCTTGGACTTGGCGGCGCACTTGGTGAATTCCTCGAGCACCATGTCGGCGGCCTTCTTTCCGTACCATGTCTTGGTGTAAGGAAGAATGATGGGGAAATTGACCAGCTCCAGAGCAGCAGTGATCAGGTAGTAATCATCAGCAATCTTCTGGACCGCCTCGTCGGAAATGTAGTACCCAACAAAGGTACGCAGAGAAACGGCACACATGAGCTCGCGGAAATGGGGCATGAAGGCTTCAGGCTTCCCACCGTTCTCCTCAGTAACCTTCAAGAACTTTTCCTGGTAGATGTTGTAGACCTCCTCTTGACCAGGCAGGTAGGACTCGAGGGCCTTACGGGTGAAGAGGCCATTCAATCCCTTGCGGAAGTCGACGTGAGGTCTACCGTCAAGGAAAACCCAGTTATCAGCACCGAGAAGCTTATGAGCCGCATCAACGACACAGGGCTTGACATAAGCAGGAGAGTTGAAAACCTTGCGAGCCATGTCACGAGTAGAGGCAATGACGACGAACCTGTAGATTCATTTCGAATTAGCATTTCAGAACGTATAGATTTGCATTTCATTCGACCTTGGGAGCAACTCACTTGTGGAAGACCGAAACACATGACAGAGGACCACTCAACCACTTGGCGTAGTACTCTTCGAACTTGGGGTCCATTGACTCCAGGAAGGGGCCAATGAAAGGCGTCTTGAAAGCAGGGCCAGCAATTGAGCCCTTGTTGAGAAGATAGCTCACTACATCGCGAGAAGGAAATTGTTAGCCTCACTGTAAATCTACTCAAAAGCGCCAATGTTGAAACTTACCTTGGTCGTAAACGACCAACAAAGCCATCAAGGTGGCAAGTGCGGTCCAGACCGACATGTTGCTGACAGTATCAACAACATAGTCAAGCTGGGGCGGCACCGCTACCGAACCATATCTAGAATTCGCCAGCACCGAGGCGAAACTTGTAGCATTGGTCGCCATAACTGACGATTTTTCCGATTTTTTTCGGTTTGCGACGAGTTTTTAGACCGAGGGCGCGAGGGGTGTAAGCCGATTTTAACGAATCGGCTTGCAGTTCGTCAATAATAAACTTCCTAATCGTTTGTGCGGAAGCGAGACGCAGGTCTGTATAGACGACAGGAAACAAGTCTGTGGTTAGTGAAAGTCAAAAAACACAAAACAAGAAATTGAAGAAGTTCAAGAAAGACAAGTAAAGTACTGGATGGATAAAGAAAAAGTAATGAGTCCAACGGTCACGGACGGTAGTGGATCTCAGCGGAAAGCCACGCCAAGTTATGCGCCGACTGTAATGGAACGACAGCAAACGTCCCGTCTAGGGCCGTTTTTTTTCTGTGTATTCCCTGACAGAAACGTTCAGGGGGGCGGGGGTGTATGCGAGAGTTACGACAAAAGAAAAAATCCCATGATTTGACTAGTCAGAGGACGACCAGGGATAAGCTTCGCAGACATCGGAATTTGCGGACAGACTGAAAGCGGCAAACAACTTGATGACTTCATCTAGACAACAGCGGACGAAGTCCAGTTGTTCGAGATTCTCACGATATCAATAGATATTGTATATTTAAGGAGGCTCTTGATGGAAAGTGATGGACATGAACAACGAGTCACGTCTTTGATGTCAATCTTACATGCGAGTGTGTCGGCAATGTGATTGGGCAAGTCAGAGCGGAACCGAGAGAAGTTCATTAGTGGAAGAAGCCTCTTTTTTTCGGCGGAACACAAGCGCGAATGAAAATTGTGGCCTAATGAGTATAGCCGTGGAAAAAAGGACCTTGGCAAATCGCAATGAGGATAAAGTGCAGATATGGACACAGATTGGTGGCAATGTATCATCAAAATCTTGTACAATCCAGACAAAAGGGAAATAAAGCACTTACACACAAGTTGAACTAATTCAACGATGATGGTTTCAATGGAGGGGTAGGACGAAGTTAAAACCAGAAGCCAAAGTGTTTGTTATCAAATGAAGCTAAAGGGAAAAAACAGAACGAGCTCCAGAATATTTGACAATGACAACACGCAATTATCAGTGGCGTCGGATGGATTGGAAGTGACGGACGACAGAACGGACAGGTAGAAAAAAGAGGGTTGCAGCTGCCGTTGTGGGCAGTAATGTAGAAAAATAAAGAGTTGTATGTACAACAAACAAGTAACTCAACGACGTGGGTGACTGCTTTAATTTAGAATGGAATGAGGAAAATACTATAAAGTGTACAGCCCAGAAAGGTGACATTCTTGCATATAAAGTCTATTCTCAAATGTCGATCGGGATTGAAACAAATTGGGGCAGGTATACCTACAAAGCAAGTACCAGTCACTGACAAAAATGGCCGTTACAGGGCCAGATAGTGACTTCTAGTAGTGGTATTTTCCCATTATGGGAGGACCTCAATGCTTGCCTGCCACTTCCACGATAGGTAACAGATTTTGCAAAGCCCGTATTCTATTATGCACACGACGCCTATATCGGGAAAAGCTGTGACAGCGGCTGTGTGTTCCTGTATCTACCATCATCTAGGATCGTCAAATCAGAAACAACACAAAAAAGACTACCATACAATGAGTACAAGTGTGATCCGTTTTACTGGATGTTCCTGTCCTTGTTCTCAGTCCATCCATTAACACCAGAGCAGCAATAACGCCCTACCAGATGGAGCAACACAGACAAGCGCATGCCAAGACCTGAGAAACTCTTTTGAGCCCTGCCAGTCAGTTCCAAGCGCAACCGCCCACCATGGTCTGTGAACGTCCGGGACCACGTCTTCAGTGGCTGCTTAGAAAGAAAAACGTCATTTTTCTGGGGGCACAAGGTAAAGTGGAGGCCGAGCTTCGAGCGGGGCGGGAACAGGTGAATATTTCAAAACATGCGGCACATTATGCTTGAATGCGCGATGGCACATCTGTGACGGCTTACCTTTTTTTTACAATTGCCACGATGTTCATAGTCGACCCTGTCGATCCATATCAAAGTGTCACTCTAGTGTCATTCTTTCTTAGTGGTTAGGTGAAGATAGACTTTTAAACTGCTTTTGTTTATGTGACCGACTGCAGGCCCACATTTAGAAAGAAGAGTATTTTATTGGTAATCGTGTTCCAGGAGATCAATGGAGCCATCAACTGTGAGTAATTATGGGGCAGGATTGATCGCAATAGTAATCACTTAACGTATATCTTGGTCAAAACAGTTGTTGTTGTTCTTCTTCTGTCTAGAATCGTGAATGGAAATGTTCATCAATGTCAAAGGTATACCCCGCATGGCCAGTGTACCCACTTTATCGCATACATTATAAACACATCCTTTATTCCAGTCTGACATCAACAGAGACACTGCCGGCCCTCGTCCCTAGACTGGTTGGTGGCTGGCGCGCTAAATTCAAGTTTGACGGAGACAAACTTCAGGGAGACGTCACTGGCGACGCATCGCTCTCTGTCAACGGGATTGGTTTGTTCTAGACCCGTTCAGTTCCACCCAAGTTATAGAACTTTGCCGTCATTAAAATCACCAACTTGGTTGTTATTTTCGTGTCCTACTTAATTAGTTAGTCCTAGTTTTGGTTACAATGTTAACTCCGTGCTGGGGTCGGTCCCTAACGACCGATGGACCGCGCATGCGAAAACAAGCGGCGTACTGTCGATCGAACTTGAACAGATCCCTGATGGTCAGAACAGTATCCCATTGAAGGGCAATGCGATGATCCCACTACTAGCCCGATTCTTTCACGGCTCACGGATTCCGGTTTCTCATAATTGCCGTAATATCAACCAAGACAACTAGAGTTCGAGTACCTTGACAGATCCCAGACAACCACCTGTTCGACATCCCATAGAATTTTCGTGCCCGTCCAATACCCGAAACTCTCTTACGATATAGTCAATGTTCAGGCCATGTCAAAGATTTCATCAGGCTATCCCCCAGTCTACTCAGAGCACAGATGACCGGATTAAGCAATGAAGAAGAGAACCAACAAATTAACATGTCGTAAATCTAACGAGCGTTTGGGTCATGTGCCTCTATATTCCATACATGGCGAGAAGCCGATTGGGCGTCAGTATCTCCAAGGCCGAATCATCGCCGTCACTTGCCTGACAAAAGATCTATGGGCATACTAATTTCCCGCAGTATACGTCTTCTCAGAACACTCAAAAAGGCTACAATACGCCCAATTTCAAAACTATCACGCGATCTCGGGTAACTATGAAAGTCTTTGCATGTATCGTTCATATCATGATATCTGCCCTTTTATTGTTCCGAATCCAACAAAAGCCACAAATGTTCGTTGCACATGCACATATGCACCTGTCACAAGTAAGCAATCAAGCTCTGTTATGTGCTATTACCCCTTCTTTGTCAACGGCCTACCGGGGTCCGGGACGGAGGCTTCTTATACAGTAAGAACATGTATGTATATGGGTAGTTCGGACGACCCATATGTATGGACGGACATCCTGTCGGCTAAGTGACCGGTTGCGTGGTAATCGAACGAGGTTCGCCATCAGCTAGTGTGACAAGTCGGTCGAATGGATGNTTCATATCATGATATCTGCCCTTTTATTGTTCCGAATCCAACAAAAGCCACAAATGTTCGTTGCACATGCACATATGCACCTGTCACAAATAAGCAATCGAGCTCTGTTATGTGCTATTACCCCTTCTTTGTCAACGGCCTACCGGGGTCCGGGACGGAGGCTTCTTATACAGTAAGAATATGTATGTATATAGGTAGTTCGGACGACCCATGTGTATGGACGGACATCCTGTCGGCTAAGTGACCGGTTGCGTGGTAATCGAACGAGGTTCGCCATCCGCTAGTGTGACAGGTCGGTCGAATGGATGACAACCATATGTCAAAGTACATATATGTGTACAAATCTGGTTCACAAGTTGCACAGTAAAACAAAACTAATATTCCTGTGCCTAGATTCCGCATGTTCTGTATCTGGCCCCAGTATTATACATACAACAGTCTATTCGACTCGCACTAGTGTTTCTGACTCGGCTTATGCCCTACAGGGTCTTTATCGACATATTCGCCACTGACAGAAACCCTCTTTGGACCTCATGTCTTGACTTCTTTCAACGTCCATGCTTTTTCAAGCTTCACTGCATGTATTCTTGTTGGATTATGCAGTAATCTTGGACATGGAGGTCTCCGTCTCTGTGGTAGTGCAACACTATTCCCGCGAAGACTTTTTCAGGGGCAATACTTCTACTCCTTTGTTTGTGGATTCGACAAACTTGAAGTCTTTGAGTATCATGACGTCACCACAGGCAGGAATTTTCCCGACGGCGGGGTTTGTTTGTCAGCAGCCAGGACCTGCTCGGGTTTACCTGGTCTGTGGTGCAGTCCACTATACTAGGACCCGAACCCGCCAAGAGTCGGAATTTTTTTCTTTGCTTTGGATTTGGATTTGAATCTGCAGAATGCGATTACAGATGTAAAAGTTACACACCGCTATCCGTTGCATTAGTGACACTAGTAGTGACAGTGGTTGTGATTCGCTTCACGTGTGACATCCATGTATGCATCCGTATGTGTATGTACATACATATGTACATACATATGTCAGGTCGCCATCAGAGTCGACGGGACCTGCTGTATCAGTGACACTTTCACAGATATGTACATCCAAACCTAACCGTTACATAAAAATGCGCGCGGTTGACCAAGCACATAAACCCATCAACGTGCTATGGATGTACATATGTATGTACATATGTACATATCGTCTTTGCTATAAAAGTTGTCGACCAGGGCGTAGCATGGCCACTTAACCCCGCCCCGGCCGAGAAAAAACTGGAGATACCGTAGCCTACTTTTAAAAGCCGTAACGGACTCCGTCTGCCCTCCGAAGGGTATTGTTTTGTCCGCTGGTCGGCCAAGGTAAAAGTGGAGATTCCATTCGCATCTGCGTCTCCCACTCTCACGATTCACAAGACCTTTCCAGTTTTACCGGATTTTACCCAACAACACGAATACGACTACTACATATATCAAACTTGCCCAATTTGTATGCATACAGTTCGCATTCGTGTTAATAACTGATTTCACAGCATCACAACATTCGATTTTGACGGCCTCTCGCAATTATCTATAGTTCTGCATTTCCCGTATGGCCTCACCTTTTTTACGACGTAAACTTAGTTTGCTTCGTACATAGTCCGACGTATCTTGTCGATACATATACGACGTACAATTCGTAAAATCGGCATCAACGGCGGAATAGACTCTGATCTAATGGTATTTTACGACACATGGTCCGCTTTTGGATGTTGCTGCCTATGAGCTGCACATGTTACATAAAATACCATCACCAATCGTAACAGCGATATGCATCTCTTGACATGTCAAACATCACTGACGATGCCGCAAGTCCCGTAATCCCCAGAAACCCCAGCCGGAAGGAGTAATCCATGGCACCGACATGCGAACAGCTGTATGGGGCTGGAATGCAGTGTGGGTGTCTCTACGCCATTTGGAGAAGCGATTATCCGGGAGGCGGGCAACATCCCGTTTCTTCAGTATTCGCCGCTCACAAGTCAGCATCCCAGAGAGGGTTACATGCAGTGATCCGTCCAGCTCGGGCGGAGAGGCTGGATCGGGAACGTGGATGCGGCTGGGCTTCACTTGCGGGGAAATCCACGGCATGGCTTCTGCGTGGACAAAGAAGCGACATGTGAGCTCGGAGTTTCTTCTTCCTACACATGGAAATACTTCCCTGGTCCTGTTCCTCGTTCCTTTCGGAGAAGTTGGATGGGGACTATGGGGAAACCATTCGTCCTTCGTCCTTTTAGGTTGATTGGTCATGTGTGCTGTTTGTTGAGACTTTGGTGGCCACCAGAACATGCGCAAGGGCCTCATGAGTCGACATTTCCCAGCCATTGAAAATGCCAGGGTCGCGAAACGACATATCANTGGCTTCTGCGTGGACAAAGAAGCGACATGTGAGCTCGGAGTTTCTTCTTCCTACACATGGAAATGCTTCCCTGGTCCTGTTCCTCGTTCCTTTCGGAGAAGTTGGATGGTGACTATGGGGAAACCATTCGTCCTTCGTCCTTTTAGGTTGATTGGTCATGTGTGCTGTTTGTTGAGACTTTGGTGGCCACCAGAACATGCGCAAGGGCCTCATGAGTCGACATTTCCCAGCCATTGAAAATGCCAGGGTCGCGAAACGACATATCAAGGGTTCATTAGAGACAACAACCCTACCATGTAGTCACTTAGATCTCCATTTGGAAAACCATGGAAAGTCAACATATGATGTCATCTGGTGTCAATATGAGCCATATCATAATATTTACACATATATACAAATATGGGAGACAAGCTGAAAGCTTACTCCATAAGATCAACATTGACCATNTGCCAGGGTCGCGAAACGACATATCAAGGGTTCATCAGAGACAACAACCCTACCATGTGGTCACTTAGATCTCCATTTGGAAATCAATGGAAAGTCAACATATGATGTCATCTGGTGTCAATATGAGCCATATCATAATATTTACACATATATACAAATATGGGAGACAAGCTGAAAGCTTACTCCATAAGATCAACATTGACCATTCGTAAAGCATTGACGGCCCACTCGGGATACTTTTCTTTAGACCCACATTGATCAGCAAAGAATTGCTTAATCAGGGCGGGGAAGCGGTCCTCAATAATAGACTGGCGGATGTTCTTCATCAAATTCAATTGATAGTGAACATTGTGAATAGTCAGCAAATGTGCCGATACAGTCTCCTTTGAAGCATTGTGGTGAATATATGCACGAGTAATACCAAGGCCACCCTCCTCCTTTGGTCTACAGCACTTGCATTTACATCCCTCCTCGATAGGCCCAAAGTCAGTCCCGTACTTTGCCGTATTTTTGAGGTTGAGAACGCCGTATTTGGTGACTGCATTTCCAAAGCGGGCTGTCCGCGTCGGCCAAACACAGTCAAACATATCTGCACCGAGAGCCACAGACACCACAAGATCCTCCGGATATCCGATTCCCATGACATATCGTGGCTTCAAGTCAGGAAGAAGCTCCGTGCATGTTGCCACAACCTTACAGTAGTCTTCCTTGGCTTCTCCACCACTCAACCCACCAATAGCAATACCTGGAGTGTCACGAGCAAGCATCTCCTTACAGCATTCTTTCCGCATCTCGAGATCAAGCCCGCCCTGGATGATACAGAAGAGGTTCTGGGTTGTGGGGTTCTTGTGTGCAGTGATACAACGATCGAGCCAGCGGACGCTGCGAAGCATGGCTTCACGCATACGTTCTTTATCTGGTGAGGTGGTGACAATGACGTCATCCAGCTGCATCATGATATCACTTCCGATACTGTTTTGTAGACTCATCGAGTGCTCTGGAGTCAAGAGCATGGGTGAGCCGTCATGGGGACTCAGAAACCGAACACCCTCTTCGGTCACTTTGGCCAACTTCAAGAGACTGACCATTTGGAAACTAAAGAATGATGTCAGATAATTGCATTTTGTCTGGCGAAACTCATGTAGTCTTACCCGCCACTATCTGTCAAGATGTTGTGGTTCCATCCTTGTAATTTATGAGCGCCACCGATAGCGTCAAGAACTTCTTGTCCAGGCTTAAGACCTAAATGATAGGTGTTGTTCAAACATAATCTGCAGCTAGTTTCTTCAAGTTGCTCAGGTGTGATACCCTTGAGTGAAGCCTGAGTAGCTACGGGCATGAAAATAGGAAGTTGGACTGGGCCATGGGGAAGAGTAAGGTTTGAAGCCCGAGCTCGGGTAGTCTGCAGGTCTGGTGTCAATCATCTGTTCATTGGCACAGTCTATAAATGTGTCAATCATGGATGTAGTTCTATGGACATCATGGTAGACATAACTTACGGAACATTTAGCAAGCAACTCAAACTGTAATGCAGCTGATTTGTAGACATTGGGAACTGCCTCAGATGCCATTTTCTTTATAGCTTGCATATGGCAGGGATTGGACTCGGGAATTGGACTCAGGAAAAAAAGGTGGACAAAGAAGCTTGTGATACGATTCACTCAATCGAAAAATCCGAATGACCGAATATCAAAGTCACAAACTAGTGAATCTACTATTTCGTTTTCACGATATTATGCCTAAAAATTGTCGTTGTACAACTGCCCTTTTGGGATTGCCAAACCCTTTAAAGGCAATATTGGGTTGTCGAATTTCAGGTTCTAAGGGTCGACATATGGCTCAAAGTGGGGTCGTCCATGCTGAAGTAGCCAATCAAAGTCGCCAATTGGCCTTTACTGCCAAAATTTCACACAGCACCACCAATGATAGCTCCCGCCTGGACCAAGAAACGGCTGTTTTGACGAGATAGGCGTGTTGAGTGATGACGACATTGTTCCACGGTCTAGATTCTTGAGTGCGTTCGGCCTACCTTTTTTCTTCAATTTCAATTTTTTCCTTGGCCGCGTGCGATTCACGAATCAATCGCCATGTCGACCGCCAAGCTGACCCCCGGCGCCCGGCTCCTGCGCACCTCGCGCATGTTTTCGCTCCCGAACCCGCTGCCCACGCCCAAGCCCACCAGTCTTTTCGGTGACCCGAATCTCGCCACTCTGCCCTACCCGACATCACAGGCTATCTTTTCGCCACATAGCTCTCGTGTCAAGGGAGACTGGGGTCTCAAGCGCCCGCTTCCCCTCAAGACGACTCTCAACACCACGACCCCGATGATCCGTGTGAAGGCTATCGATGCCGTGGAGAAACTTACCGACTTTTCATCTGCTGCGGACACTGGATTGGCTTTGGAGAGGTTTGAGGCTTTGGGAGTTGCTATTCGTATCCCCTCTAAGGGTACACCTATCTCGGCTTTTGATGAGAACCATGATTTCGTTGCGCTCCGTGATGGCGAAGTCAACAAGAACAACATGCGCTGGAAGTTTAAGGGCCCATGGTTAGCCAAGATGCAGCCAGGTCACCTTGATAACTACCTTTCAAAATTAAGAAAGCGCAGACCAGAGTTCCGTGAGCTTCTCCGTAAGAAGCTCGCCCACAAGCTTCGTGAGGAACAAACCCGGGCTGATCTCGCCAATGGAAAGCCTGTCAATTCCGAACCCCAGGATCTTCCTGCTGTTACCGACGAGCAGTTGGATGCGTTCATGCACAGCCTACGTGACGATACCTCGCGCCATGCACTCTTCTCATATGTTGGCGAATTCCTTGACCTTCCACCAGTCAACCCACCAGATGCCGATGTCACCTTCCACAATCTCAGAAATCAAACTAGCGACCAAATTGATCGCAAGTACGAAATTAGCTATTCCTCTGGCAGCGCCAACCCATATGGTGCCGAGGGCCCACCACCTTGCCATCCATCTGGTGGCCTTTCCTACCTCCGGACATCGGCTTATCTCACCAACCACCCCGCCTATGGTCCCCAGAAGATGACTGCTGTGGAATCAAGAGTTGTTTCGCCCTGGAAGGCTACTGCCTACGGTCTTCCCAAGATTGGTGTTGCTGGTTTCGTTGCTGATGTTCCTCCTGGCAACACTGAGTGGAACCGCAGATCAAACCACCTTCTCAACGATGTCTCCCAGTTCGACCCCGAGAAGCCAGGTGGTGGTAAGATGTACGTTGCCGTTTCTTCAGTCCGTATCAACCACCAGGGCAAGGTCGTGATCAACGTCAGGGATGCCACCGCCGAGTCGGTTTTGGTTCACAAAGAGTGGTACCGTGGAGAGAAGATTCACGACAAGGCATTGAGTGACCTCAAGGAGAAGTCTCGTCCTCTGCACCGCTCCAACCGCACGGTATACACGCAGTACAACAGACAGAAGACCTTCGGGAGCTCGGAATCTTACGGTTTGGGACGCAGATAGAGAGAGAATATGTTGATATGTGAGTAAGTGCGTGATGATGCAGCGGACAGAGCTATCACAGGAGCGCCGAAAGAGGCCGTGTCTCTTGTTATTTGTATTATATTTTTGAATAGATGTATTTTTATCTACCCTATCTATTATGATACGACACCTTCCGCTACCTATTCATACGTTAGACATGACGTCGGGTAACACATCGTAGTGATCCTTCCACATGCGAGCTCGTGTAACACTCGAGGATACAAGTCTACTCTCTAGCTTGATGACTAAGGAAGTGGGGACCCGAGTCTAATCTTATCTCTGCCCTAGCAGAACCTTTTTCACGTGACTGTCAACGCACAACTTTGTTAAATTTGACAGGGATCAAAAGCCCCACTCATTGGGACAGATTCAATATAGGAAAACGGCAAGAATTCAATTGAGTTTCTACGCATCTTGTTCCTCTCTTTGTCCTTATACCACATCATCAAAATCAGTCAAAATGGGTCGCGTTCGTACTAAGACCGTCAAGAAGTCCGCTAAGGTTATCATCGAGCGGTACTACCCCCGTCTTACTCTCGACTTCGAGACCAACAAGCGTATCTGCGATGAGATCGCTATCATCGCCTCGAAGCGCCTTCGCAACAAGGTTAGTTCATGATCCGAATTGCAAATTGGAGAGTGGGAAGACGACTTGTTGGCTTAACCGGCTATTTGGTTCAAGTCTTCCCAGCCCGAGCCCGTTTCTATAATGAGCATGTGGTTAACATTGTTTTCTACTACAGATTGCCGGCTACACCACCCACTTGATGAAGCGTATCCAGCGTGGCCCCGTCCGCGGTATCTCCTTCAAGCTTCAGGAGGAGGAGCGTGAGCGCAAGGACCAGTACGTCCCTGAGGTCTCCGCCCTTGACTTCGCCAAGACCTCCGAGAACGGTCAGCTCGATGTTGATGTTGAGACCAAGGACCTCCTTAAGTCCCTCGGCGTAAGTTTCAATCCACATATGACATCTAGACTGTCGATCCAGAATCTAACAATACTCTTCCTTTCCAGTTCGACAACATCCCCGTCAACGTCATCGCTGTCTCTCAGGTCCAGGTTAACGAGCGCTCTAACCGCCGCTTCGGTGACCGCCCTCCCCGTCGCGACTAAATTTCTCGTTTATTTTAACAGTAAAATAAATGAGTCTGAAGTCGGTTCGGTAAAAGAAAAAAGTTATTTGACTTGCTACGCAGTGTCAAAGGGGGGACCGGTAGTGAGTTTTGCTTTTAGATCTCATGAACAGAACGGATCTTTGCCCCCACACAAGGTGTCGCTGAATCTGATGACACTTTGGTGTTTGACGATAAGGCTCGACTGCCATTTTCCATATATGCTTTGATTATCCAGTCATGGCACTCTACCTTTACTATACCTGCCAACGCAGCTGTCATCCGGATGAAGGTAAACTTCATTTTTGACCTGTGCTTGAACCATTGGGTTGGTAAATGGTTTTGTGGTGACTTGGTTGTGACTATGTGAACAATATGTGAATGCATGTATGTATGTCGTAATTTCGTATTCTATTATCTGGGGGTATCTTCCATCCTTGTTGCTAAGGTCACTGGACATGTAGAGTGGCCTTGGAACGAGAACATTTCAATTGTATGTACAAGATTCATTACTTTCTCGAAGTCCCAATCTTCGTCTTGTAGCCATCCACCATGAGATGAGCGTCTTCATCGTAAACCTCCACCGACTCTTCGCCGCCCTTGACACCAGAAGTTGCTTTTGAAGCAATTGTCACGCGGACTCTAGTAGTATCATCTCCGTAGCGCCCACTTTCACCTCTTTCGTCTGCGAGCTCTTTGAGATTTTGTATCGTTTGACGGCTATCCTCGATCTTCATCTTATCCATCTTGGATACTACGTCATTAAGGTTATCAGAGGCTGCATTTTCCCGTAGCAAGTCGATTTTAAGGATTTCGTTGCCTGCTCTTTCCCATACAGCCGTTTCATTCAGCTGTACCTTGATGTATAGAGCACGTCTGGCACAATGCGTAGAGCACCATTTTTCAATGTCTGCTTTTGGCACAATGTTGAAGTCTTTACGGCCACTGTTGACAATCTTCCAGGCACTAGTTCCGGGGACTTTAATGCGTGGTTTCCCGCAAAGGGTGTAGCCACAAAGGCCGTTGAAGTTGCGCTCTTCAATTAGATCGTCGTAGTCGCTTGGTTGGAAAAGCTTGATGCGGGTCTTGAACTCAGACACGTCTTCAGGAGCGGGGCTTGCGGCTGTGTATTCAGGGTCGCGATGTACGGGAAGTTGTGAGAGGACAAGAAGGCTGTCGAGAACTTGGGCTTCGATGTCTTTGCGGAGTTGGATTGTTTTTGCGTGTTTGATGGCGACTTCGCGGGCGTAGGCTTCGCGTTCCTTCTTGGTGGCTTCGTCTTCGTCGTCTTCGTCGAGAATTTGTGACTTTTTGAGGATGCTTTTGAGCTTTGAAGCGGTAACGGCGGGATCCATGATCTTGTGTTGGTGGTAATTAAGTTCTAAAGGGAATTTGGTAATATGTTATTGTCTAATCAATGGACGTGGCATATTATTCATGTGAGAATCTTAAATTTGACATTCACACTAAGCTCATAATTGACTCCATCAGTCAGCTATCTTATCGCCTATGTGTATGGGTTAGATCATGCGACTAACCCTTCTATTGACCGATGGCCAAGTCGATAGGTGCGATGGTGGGGCAAGGGGTTTCAGTGAATTGGACCAGACAGCGTATCAACTGCTGTACCAGAATATAATAAGGCCAAGGCTGAATAGAACGATAGGGGGCTCTAAGCCACGAACTCGCCCAGTTACAAGCAATCAGTAACTACAATATTAGCTCACTCAAAAAATATCAAGTGACCTCTATTTTCGGCAACTAGCTGAATGCGATTCGGGTCCATGAAAGACTTCGCGAACCCCGCATTTTCACCAAGCAGTTCACGGTAGCTTTGGCGCCTGGCAACTAAATGCCGTTGGAGTTTCATTGAATTCCCTCATTATCCCCGGCTTACCGCATTGCCCCGCCCCCTCTGAACGGATTTTGCCAGTTGGCGATTCGCAGACAACGCCAGTTGCCAAGCTTTAGGCTGTTCATCAATCATCGCCACGATTGAGTGGAGAGTGTCCNGAGTTACAAGCAATCAGTAACTACAATATTAGCTCACTCAAAAAATATCAAGTGACCTCTATTTTCGGCAACTAGCTGAATGCGATTCGGGTCCATGAAAGACTTCGCGAACCCCGCATTTTCACCAAGCAGTTCACAGTAGCTTTGGCGCCTGGCAACCAAATGCCGTTGGAGTTTCATTGAATTCCCTCATTATCCCCGGCTTACCGCATTGCCCCGCCCCCTCTGAACGGATTTTGCCAGTTGGCGATTCGCAGACAACGCCAGTTGCCAAGCTTTAGGCTGTTCATCAATCATCGCCACGATTGAGTGGAGAGTGTCCTGCTGACGACGTGCACGGAATTGAGAAACGTGAGGCCTGTATGAAAGGCAATTCAGAAGTAGTCGGTAGGTGAAACGATGCATTGTTGGCTTCAAAGTCTTGCAGCACAACATATGTACCAGAAAACAAGTTTGGCCTTTACAGTCAGCCTTTGGTGCAAACTTGAGGCTACCCGTATGTTCTCGCGACCAAAAAGCCCATGGACTAAATAATCTAGCTCCTCGATCCTACCAAGGCTATGCCCTCGACGAGTAACCACGAGCCAAAGCTTACAACCCCGACTGAGTGCCCTGGAACCAAAATCATACAGCAAGCAAGCTCAGAGTTCATGCGCTGACGCCACAGGCAACACCCCCAGGTTTCGTACTCGAGATAGTCTGATTTTGTCTATTCTCGCTTTATTTCCTCGCCCGATTGTAGTTTATCTTCTTGATATACTCATATTATACAATCACTATATCTTGTTTCTCGANCAGCCTTTGGTGCAAACTTGAGGCTACCCGTATGTTCTCGCGACCAAAAAGCCCATGGACTAAATAGTCTAGCTCCTCGATCCTACCAAGGCTATGCCCTCGACGAGTAACCGCGAGCCAAAGCTTACAACCCCGACTGAGTGCCCTGGAACCAAAATCATACAGCAAGCAAGCTCAAAGTTCATGCGCTGACGCCACAGGCAACACCCCCAGGTTTCGTACTCGAGATAGTCTGATTTTGTCTATTCTCGCTTTATTTCCTCGCCCGATTGTAGTTTATCTTCTTGATATACTCATATTATACAATCACTATATCTTGTTTCTCGACAAATACCCGGAGCTTGCTTCCCACCAATACATGCAGGATCCACTATCAGGCTTCCATCGCAACCACACCGCGCACCAGCACCGCAGTCGTAGCTCAACCCAGGTTCCCGAGCCTCGTCATTGCTCCCGCATCCTGCCACTTTCCATCTAGGCTCTCATTTGACATTCCGGCTGTGCTGGGTGAAGAAAGAGAGTGAGCGACAGTAAAAGTGCCCCTAGCTCGATACTACATACTGCTGCCTACTCCAGAACACACAGAGTACATTTTGCGCTTGCAGCTCTCGATGCGGCACCCCACCTGCTCGCACCGGTCTCATACTCCTGCAACTCTTGAATAAGCCCATTTTTGTTTTCTCCTGCGCTTCTAGTAGAAGTTGACGCTGAATCATTCAGCTGTCGTTTTAATCCGCACCTGATAGCTGCATAAAGCACCTCATTTCATAACAATCCCGCTGTTTAAAGGCCTTCCAGGCGCCACGCTATTGTCATTGTTGCTAAACGCCTGCCATCGCCATCATGTCGGTCCCTTTCCGGGTCAAGGCCGTCTTTGAGTACACCTCGGAGCACGACGATGACTTGAAGTTTGAGGAAGGTCAGATTATCACTGTCACCGAAGAAGAGGATGACGATTGGTATTATGGTGAATACACTGATTCTTCTGGCGCGAAACAAGAAGGCTTATTTCCTCGTAACTATGTCGAGAAATTCGAGCCAACTGCCCCGCCACGGCCTGCGCGCCGCGCTAAGCGGAATTCAGTCGACCAATCGATTTCCATAGCTCAGCCTGAGACAGCCCCGATTGCTGCCCCCGAGGGACCCGCATCACCTGTCGCCGCTCCCACTTTTACTGCGCCGCTTTCTATCCCGACCTCCGCTCCAGCGCCACCTGCCCCCGTTGTGGCTCCTATTGCCGTAGAAGCCGACCCCGAGCCCGCGCAGGAAGAATGTATCACCGTTTCTTCGCCAGTTGCGAAAGCGGCTGCGCCGCCTGCGATTCCTGCGCCAGTTTCTATTCCCGAACCTGCGCCGGAGCCTACTCCTGTCGCAGCTCCTCCTGTCCCTACACCCGTTTCGGCTCCCGTATCTGCGCCAGCTGTTCCCGCCAACGTTGAAGTTCCTTCTCAGCCTAAACCGTCGCCACCCGTTCCCGTCGCAGCCCCAGCCGCTCCCGTCCCGAAACAGGCGCCGGCTCCCGCTTCCTCGGGATCCTCAAAGCCCCCACCCCCTGTTGTGGGCAAACCCTCGAACAATGCCTTTTTGCAGCGCATTGCCGCATTCAACAAGGGTGGAGGTGGCCCCGTAGTTCCGGTCAAGCCGGCTTCTTCCAGCATGTTCATCAAGAAGCCCTTTGTGGCTGCCCCACCTAGTCGCGATGCCTATGTGCCTCCTACCCGCAAGGACTTCATACCCACGAACATTTACCGCAGAGAGGAGGATCCTGATGTAAAGCAGCAGGAAGAAGAGGCCCGCGAAGTTGCTTCTAAGACACATGCGCTGATTGAACAGCAGCAAGGCCAAGATGGCGAAGACCAACCGAAGCCAATGAGTCTGAAGGAGCGCATGGCTCTTCTTCAAAAGCAACAGATGGAAGCGGCTCAAAGACATGCTGATCTGATTTCTAAGAAGGAAAAGCCCAAGAAGCCCGTCAAGAAGCGCACTGAAAGCTCCGGGGCGCCTTCCGCTGTTGATAGAAGTATCGTCAATGACGGCGAAGGTTCTGCCAAGCCTTCTTTGGACGAAACCCGGCCCCCAGTTCCTTCATCTCCTGGTAGACAGGCTTCTGTCCGTACTGCGACCGAGCCTGTTGATGGCAATGACGCCGATGTTTCTAGTGCCGCAGAAGGTGTCGAGGGAGATGAAGAGATTGAGCACAAGCCCCGTCCCCCGGTCGTCCCCGAAGAGCGCGAAGAGACTCAGGAGGCCGACGAGGAGGAGGAAGAGGAAGAAGAAGAGGAAGAGGAGGAAGACGAGGAGGCTGCTGAGATCCGCAGAAAGGAGGAGCTTCGTGCCCGCATGGCCAAGCTGAGTGGAGGTATGGGTATGGGTGGTATGGGAATGGGAGGCATGTTTGGTGGTCCCATGATGGGTATGGGTGGTGCTCCACCTATTCGCAAGAAGAAGCCTGCTGCTCCAAAGGAGCGCCAGTCTATGGATGAGAGCCGGGAAGACGCCCCTGTGGCTAGTGCCCCTATGATCCCAATCCCCGGGATGATGGCTCTTCCTAGTTTGGCCCAGAAGAAGCGGGTAGAGGAGACTCCGGTTGAAAAGGAGACGGAAGAGGAACCGGAAGTTACATCACCCGCAGCTCCGCCTGTTCCCGAGTCACCGCGGCCCGCGCGCAAGCGTGATTCCGTGAGTGGTAACTCGGAAGCTTCCAGACCAGTGCCGACTGGTACGTTGACAGATATAACAACCAACTAGTTTTAGACCGCTAACACACCACGATAGCAATTCCATCGAGTCCCATTTCCGCACCCCCAGTCCCAATCGAGTGTAAGTTTATGACATGAATAACCAGGGCTAGACCCAAAACTGACGTCATTGAAGCCCGTGGTGCCCCTCCTCTTCCTCCAGCACTTGCTCCTCCGGCAGACATCCAATCGCCAAGCCCAGGTTCTGCGTCTGATGATGAGGCTACCGATGCGCCCCAGCTTCCTCCTATCGTTCCGTCGTCGCCGACTGCTCGTTCGCCACCACCGATCCCCTCTTCACCTGCCGGAAGTAGAGCACCCCCATTTCCGTCTATGGCCGCACCATCTACCAATGATATTCCTGAAATCCCTTCTTCCCCACAGAGTAAGCGCCTCAGTCGCCCTCCTCCTCCTATTCCTGGTGCTGCCCCTAGTCTTCCGCCTGCCCAGAATAGAGCTCCGCCACCTCCACCTCCCGGTGGAGCCCCTTCTCTCCCCACACAGAGTTACGACGATGAGGCCGAGGAAGAAGAGGAGGAAGAAGAGGACGAGACTACTTCATTACCACATGGTGCTCCTCCTCCTATTCCTGACGGAGGCCGTCGGGGATCGACTGCCGATTCTACACACAGCGTGCCTCCCCCTCTTCCCTCAGCAGCAGCTCCACGTGCTGTACCACCTCGGGTCCCGGCAATGCCTTCGGCACCAGCTCCCGCTCCGGCTAGCTACGAATCAAGAAGATCTCTCGATGCACCTCGGACAGCCCCACCAATGCCACCCTCAGCTTCGCCGTCAGACATGCCTTACAGATCACAGAGACAAAGTTTTAGCTACAGCAGACAGGCTCCGGCGGAACCCATGATTGACGAAGAGGGCGTGTTTAACCCCCATGCTCCTGTCGCATCAACACCACCTCCGCGCAACGCCGGCGTTGCAGCCACACCTAGTAGATCGGCTAAGCAATCGTTCGATAGCCCACGGACATTCCGTCGGTCGATAGATGTGTCGCGGCAGTCTATGTCAGTAGAGACTGGGTTCATTGCCAACGACGTTGACCTGGCACTGCATACTGGTTGGTACACAGAAAACAACGAGGTGCCACCTGTGTTCCAGGGTCGTCGCGATATTTTGTATGAAAGTGAGCTTGAGACTTCGACCAATGGCGGGGCAAAGACTGTGATTACGCGCAAGATTTATGTGCTATTCCAGGATTACTCTCAGACAATTATTACGGTCAAGTACGACCCTTACAATACGAGCGATGTGACGGGTGAACAGCGCCATGAGGTTCCACCGCGTACTCCACGTGAGGATCAGCTTGGAGATGCGCATGAGCGTTATGGCAAGCTGATTGCAGAGGCTGCCGCTGGCTGCAAAGATACTGTGGTGATGGACGGGAGCTCACAGGCCTTCGTGATGGAGCTGTTGAAGCCGTTTAAGGATCTGCTTCCACCAGTTGGATCACGGGCATACGGTACACAGGTGTACAGCAGTCTTGGAGCCGGAGCACCAATGGTCGATCAGATTCGTCCTGGTGACATCATCTCGTGTCGATCTGCCAAGTTCCAAGGAAAGCATGGTCCCATGCACGCCAAGTACTCGATGGAGGTAGGCAAAAACGACTACCATGTTGGTGTTGTTGCTGAATGGGACGGACTGAAGAAGAAGGTTCGGGCATGGGAACAAGGCCGTGAAAGTAAGAAGGTCAAGATGGAGAGCTTCAAGCTGGATGATTTACGCAGTGGTGAAGTCAAGGTATTCCGTGTGATGCCGCGGACGTGGGTTGGCTGGAGCAGTGCTAAGTAAAGGCAAAGCCGAGCCATAACAAGGCAGAATGAGGGCTATCAGCGGGGACTACGAGATGAGCTGAAGCGGAGATCAGTACGAGGTCTAGATTAATCTAGATTTCATGATTGGACAGATTGAGACATGGGACAAGTATTACTTGATACTGTGTTTGGGGGTGTGTCGTGAAGATAGTAGACAGTCAGTCGTTTATGGTAGGATTACCATTGCCGTGTATAATTTGCCATGTAATTCGTTGATTATCAAGTCATTATATTGAAAAAAACTAGTATCCAAGGGTTTTATAGGGTCCGAGTTTGATAGTACAGGTTATGCACACGTGGGAGTGATCTGACAGGCGTCCATATGCCTCGGGCTTTCTTACTAGACATGTGCATGTTTTATCTGATTAGGCTAAAGATTGACTGTCTGGACAGAGAGTTATTTGGGTCAAACGGCAGTTTGGCGTATCAAGGTATCATCAGTCATGGAGCCAAGAGCAAAGGTGGATTCAAAGTGGAGTTGGGCGAGACCAAAGTCTACGGTGGTAGTGGACAGATTATAGGGTGACCTGCAGGCGAAGCAAAAGAAATATGAAGAGGATGCAGTTAAGAATGAGGGGGAGTTCCTACTTAATGGAAGGAGGGTGGGTGGAGATTCTTTCCATATCAGGGGAGACGGAAGTTGAAAAAGAGAGGAGATGGGGAAGGCGTGTTATGGCGATGGACACGTGCAAGTGGAAGTGGAAGTGGCTGCTAGTAACGGCGTTTCCGGGTTCGGTCAACATTGTAGATTTGGGATGTACATATGTGTGTATGTACCTATAGACATCTTTCTGTTCAGAGAGGACGATTTGTGGCTGGATTGGAAGTTACACAGTGTTCACAGGGCCAGATATGAGATTGGTTGGGACGTTTGAGGCTTGATTTGGCGGAGATCAAGGTCTGGCCTCATGGATGTATGTATTAAGTGATGAGTAACTTATCAGTGACCAAGAACAATGGAGACAAGTGATATGCGAATGGACGGGAAGGAGTGTGTGTGGAGAAGTAATTACTTTGAGGAGTGTTTTCTCGCTGGAGAGGTGATTATTGGAAGTGTGGGTGGTTAGGTGGGATTGGAATACTCGCTTCGGTATTTGCTTTACGTATACTTTAGGAGATGAAGGTCTGGATTTCGGAAGTTGAGGTTGTAGTGGGAGAGGAGATTTACTGGAGTTGCGTTGACTGGGTAGGATGGAGGTGGTACTATGATGTGGTGCGTTGTATGGAAGTCAGGGCTCGTTTGGTTGGCAGGTGATCAGACGGGGTATGTAGTTGAATATGTGCATACGTATGTATGTACATTCATACGGCATTTAGTATCTTTTGATGTGTTCTGTGCTGGATGTATTGAAGTATGTACTCATCTTGGTGTGTCAGATGTCCACGTCACAGTTGTGGTATACAGGGAATTACACACTAGTAAGTACACATTCACCAACACGTGCCTAGTATTCTTGTAGCCCCGGATTCAAGTTCCCGTCATGTATAGCTGCCCAATAGCTACCCAATTCATGCCTCAAACCTTCCAAATAGCCCCCGAAAAGCCCCCAATCATAGGCCACATAACAAAAGGCACCACGTTAGCATATTGTATGTATGTATAATATGTATGGAGATACATACAAAGGCACATTCACGCCCCTCCCCGGACCATTGGCCGATTCTTCCCGCCTTGTTCACATGAATAACCAATCCTACCCGTAACAAAGTCCCCGCGCTTCTCATCCAACTCGGCATTTCTGACCAATGAAGTACAAGACTCGTCTTTTTGGGACTATCTTCCCGCGATTTGCCACTAACTTACTCCCTAGAGGAACTCATCACCGCATGTTGGGCTTATCGAGTTTAGTCTCCCCAAAAATAAGGTCTGACAAGTGTCTAGTGTGAGAATGTTCTAGGGTATGTATGTATGTACGTTGGCAGACGAGCCTTTAGTTACTCGATACTACCTTGAAAGAAAAGGAAGGAAAACCGGATGTATGTGTGTGCATACCAAGTGCAGCCGGGCGACCTGCGGGAACGGAAGTTTTTTCACTGCAGGTGACGACTGTGGTGGCGACTGCTGCGTTGGGAAGGAAAGATGCAAGCGCATTTCCCGTTCAGTAGGAAAAGCTTACAGAGGATGGAAAGGAACTATGGTCTCGAAAGATCAACATAAAACAATCACGTGTTGGTGTGCTCTTTCAATGCAAGTCGGTTGTTCCTTCTCAAGTGTAAATGAGACCCATTATCAACTACGCATATGTAATTGCATGAATGCATTAGTTACTCGAGCAACTTGGTTTTACTAAGGTAGCCTACTGTAGAAAAAAAAGACTAGGGACTCGGTGCGGGATGACATCACAGTGGATTTGTGCACTGAGCTTCAAAGAAACTTTTGGTGGGACTTGATTGGGAGGGGGTGCAGTTTATGTGGGTAGATTGTTGTCTATCGCTGACATTGATCCTTGAACAAGGTGCATTAGAATGGTCATCTGCGATGCACTTGTGTTTTATTGTTGTATCTGTCGAGGCTTAGACTACGTAGGCAGAATACAAAAAAACACTGAAGAAGACACATTTGTAGTCTACAAAGGCAATATACAAAACAAAGAATTATACCAACCCATTTAGGAAACAGGGAAGTCAAATAAACGTCTGTAGTTTCTCTTGTTTGGGCCAGTACAATGACAAACCTGCCAAAATCCAAGATAACCTAGATCCTTCCATAGCATCTAGGGTTCCTCACATAGTGGCTTGGTGAAACCCTAGCCTACATATAACGAGCTAGTTTGCGGTTATAATGACAAGTTTCGAATGGCTTGCAATGCTTAGCTAGCTATATCTACAAACAAACTCAAAAAACCAGATGAAACAGGTTCGCAGCGCAAAGACCCACCACCCCTTGAGAAGGTTGAGGCTCATGACGTATAGAACCATTATCGAATCGAGGAACAGGGTTAGGGTGTATCGGGTATCATGAACCAGACCAGGTTAGTTTTACCAGTATGGCGGTGAGCGTCATGTTTGGAGAAATCGAACTAAGCCCTGTTCGAGACGTTGCATGAATTGAGGCCTGGCAATGGTTTGTAGATCAGTTGATTGAGTTTTTTTTCGAGGGTGTGATATATAGAATGATTATAGAACCATGAGCTTGGTTATGGGCTCTGGAGAGATATTGAGCTTGTTTCCCTGGTGGCGTTGATTCTCATGATGTCTTTATGGAAACACGCGCACGGAAACACACCGAAAAGGTTATACTTTAGACCAGACGAATCGTAAACATCTCCCGAAAGAATCAGGGAGTGGATAGACAGCTCAGCCCTGAACCGTACCATACTGCAACTGCACTGCGGAATACCGGATCAAAACGACATTATCCATGGGGAGTCCTGTGGGCTTCAGGGGGCGAACCACGGGTATTTGACACTACCCGAGGCACCGTTGATACACCCCGTACTCTGTATACCAGTATTCCCAAGACACTCTCTACCGATAAAAGTCCACCCACCCACCGCCATGTAACATTCAGACTTTTCCAATTTTCTCGCCTCCCGCTATACCCTCTAGGTCGCTCTAGAATCAACGAGACCCCGACCGCAGGGCTGATATAGCCCATACTCCCTCTCCCCAAAGTCACGGACTGAATATACATACATACATACATGAGTAGAAGCAGTAAATAGGGCCACACAATGCTACTGTAACGCTACTTGGACTATATTGCCTCTTGCACACAGACCGCCACCGGTGAATACCCAGACGCAACGAAAGAAAGAAAGACGAAGTAAGAGGAAGAACAAAAAAAAAAGGGCTCTTGCTTGTCGTTGAAACGAAACGGATCCTGCCAACTGCGGGAACAGACCGCGGCCCAGACAATATTGGATTGTTGGTCGTTGCAATAGCGGACATGGTTCCAAGAAGGGACGAGTCGGGTCTCGANGACCAATGAGAGAAGGGGAGGGGGGGGGCGCACATATAACCCTATAACACTACGGATCATGTGCAGTAGCGATAGGAACTGGCTTACGCTTTCTGTTTTCGGTAACCCATGTTATTCGTTGTAAATGGCTACGCGGACCATTACTGTATCACACAAACAGTACTACATACACGGTGATTTACGAGCAGCGACCAGTAACGACCAAAGAAGCCCGGTTAACAATGCAGGTAAGAACCAAGTAGTCAACCACGGTTCGGAACCGGCAGCAACGACGGACGGCAGAGAACGTCATAATGGCTTGTCCCGGAAAGAGTCATCCAGTGGATATCCCCCGTTCGCCGAGATCGCCGGTTTCGTTGTTGCAGGTACGGTACACCGCTGATTCTACTTTTGCCATGGGGCGGCGTTTTTTTTCGTTCACGGGTAAGTCGGCTTTTTTTTTCTTTGGAGGGTGGAGGGTGGATTCATTGACCAAGTGGACTGGTGGCAATATGGGTAAGGCGAGAGCGGCGGACAGAGTCACATATACATGTGCGTTCTTGCTCGTTTGGCTGTGCGTTGATGTTCTTACACCGTCTGTGTCAATTATGCCTTGTAATAATGATACTGCGCCAATGGTAGTGGATGATCCAATACACTCCCGCTACTATGACGACATTGGCGAGAAACCAAACGGCCAAAACGTCGGGAAATGTGATTTTTTTTTGCCATTGTATGGGTGCGTGTGTGTGTGTGATCTGTATGTATGTTTGTGAATTTTTGGGATTCCATGTCACATTGGCTATTATAGGCAAGTGTGAGAATACTCGGCAATTTTTGACATGTGCTGAATCAAGCAACAGAATAACAAATCAGTCTGAAAAAAGGAAAGAACCACGAGGTATGTGTAACCAGAGTATCCATACCCGTGGAGGGGAGGACACATGTTTCGACACAAGGCAACAGCTGTAAAAAGACAAGAGCAACAAAGCTACCATGGTGAAAGTCTGCCATCTAAGCCTCCAAGATGTGAGAAGAAGACTCAGAAAAGAGAAACCCTCACCTGAAAATCAGTCAGCAACTGCAGCTTTTCTAGTCACTCACACCCCTCCCCACCTCTAATGTGTTCCCTCAATCAGTGGGTCTTCAGCACAACTTGTATCGTGACTATTGGATTCCTAGGCAGTCGTCTTTATCTCTACAAGTTTTTCTCTTCTGGCCGTTTTCAGCACCTCGGGAGGGAAGAAACTTGCAGATGCAGCTGCTTTGCTCACCGTAACTTTGCAGATTATTCACACCTTTCAGTCTGTTCTGACCTGGCGGGGAGGGGGACATGGCCCGCTTACGCCTCTTGACACGGCCATCATGGATGTTCCTAGCGGAAGGTGGAACCCCTTGTCATCCGTAGTTTTTTTTTAGCTGTCGTTTTGTGAGGAAGCTGGGATTGGGGGCAGGGGATCGACCTGATTGTTTGGCTTACACGGTTATTGAGGAGTGACTTTGGCGGTATAGACGGGACGAAAAGCCTGGTGCGTTCTTCACTGCCGAGGAGGAACGATACCATAGAGAAGACATTTGATATTTGAGGGAAGATGATAGTTAGTATGGAATGGTAACAAATATAGCTATATCAGGGATTCTTCTGCCGAATTGAAGACAATAGATGTCTTGGATGAATGCATAGTTGAGGGTGTAATTTGCATTCAGATTGTGGTGGTGAGACCACTGTCAGACTATGTACATTACAGACTTGTCTTTGGGCTTTTGACAAGGTTATAGAAGTGTACTACGAGACATCTACCGAACAACACTACGAAATCCCGGAGAAGTGTCAACAAAAGGAGCACTACTCTATAATGAGGCCGGTAAGTATACCACGGTACCGATGATAATCCGATTATAACACAACTACTNTAACAAATATAGCTATATCAGGGATTCTTCTGCCGAATTGAAGACAATAGATGTCTTGGATGAATGCATAGTTGAGGGTGTAATTTTCATTCAGATTGTGGTGGTGAGACCACTGCCAGACTATGTACACTACAGACTTGTCTTTGGGCTTTTGACAAGGTTATAGAAGTGTACTACGAGACATCTACCGAACAACACTACGAAATCCCGGAGAAGTGTCAACAAAAGGAGCACTACTCTATAATGAGGCCGGTAAGTATACCACGGTACCGATGATAATCCGATTATAACACAACTACTCGTGTCCTCGACTTTGTAGTACCTGCCTCGTCATCGGTGTCTTTCCAGTATGTTTCGCAGTTTCAATTGGCCACCTCCGAAAGGGAGGACAAAACACATACGACTCAGAAGGAAACAAGAAGAAAAATAAACGACTAGAACAAAGCGTTCGGGAAGGTACCACAAGAAAAGATGATGAACTGGTGCGACATTTGATTTGTCGACGATTCGATTAGGTACCTGATGGGATTTGGTAGCAATTAACTTGCTGGGCAGATTTCTGAAGATTTGAAGACGAAAAAGAAGAAAAACTAGGTGAGAAGGCTTGTTGAAATCTCAAAGGTCAGACGGAAACTACATAGGCGAGGCAGCACTGCTGGGATAGATGCATTTGCTTGGAGTTTAGAGGCTTTTGCTCGTCGGACAAGTAGATGCGGACTTATTCGACTTCTTTGGGGAGAGAGCGTCACATGAACGGATGGTCCTGCAGGTTAGGGGGACACAAGCACATGGATTGGGTAAAGACGAGGCCGCCTGCTGCCACATTCATAATGGCTGCTTGTATGTATGTACTTGTACTCGAAGACTCGATGTAGTAGAAGCAAACAACAGACCTCGGTATCTAAAGAAAGTTGTATGTATGTAGATATGTAGACGCCCATTGTGACCTTGTTCTCAAGATTCTCAAGATAGAACGCTAAAAAAAGACCCTTACCCTTGACCTGTCTAACCGATCGACAGTGCTGCCCTTGTTAAAAGCCCAACTTGATAGTTTTCTTTCGATGCCTAAGCTGACTTACACGGGCCATTGCTGCCCAACTTTGGCGAGCGTGTCGAAAAAAAAAAACGACAAAAAGGGCAGGGGTAGGCAAGCAACACCATTATTGGAATAGAATGGACGGGCGTCTAATCATGGGAAGGGGGGAGGAAGGCTCATGGTGGATTATAACGGATTCGGAGGGGGTGGCAAGTTGTTGAATCAGAATAGCAATAGTTGAGAGAAACGAGAGACTTCCGTGGATATGGAGTTTTGTTGTTTACCATGTGCTGGATGATGATGGAGAGTTTGTAGCCCCTAGAGGCACGGTTACAGCTTAATTGTGCTTCTTATTGTGCGGCAAATACACGGCAGATGGGTTGTGCGGCACTGGGAACGAGGAATATGGCATGGTCTGTTTCTTGCAATACCTAACCCAGGCCCCAGTAAAAAAAAGAGTCATTGGCCTAGACAGAGTAACCTATGGATATCCGGCCGATATCAACGTTTGAAAAGACGAAATGCTAGAAAGATATTCGTCTAAGAAACCATGGGAGAATGTATTTGATACATGTAATGATTTAAGGAAACCCCTTCTTCCTGCCGGATAAAATGATGGTTGATTTTGAATAATGCTCGGATCCCATACGTGGATATCGTTGGTTCCGTAGTTCGTTGCTGCCTTTGGGGATAGCTGCGCCTCGCTGGGGCCACGACATGTTGAGGGGAAGTACATACATATGTATGTATGTATGTACATACGTATGTACCTACAAAGAGGGGTGATGGCAATAGATTCACTTTCAAAGTTGCCCAGGGAATGGAATAGCTTCATGTAAGTTTTGGGGGGGCGAACGTTTTCATGACTTTGATGGGATGCCTTGAAATCCATAGATAATCAACAGATACATACTTACATACACCGCTGATGAAAACCCGGCAATCAAAATCTGAAAGGACGGAGGAATAACCATTGCCACTACTTGATCAGCAGTTGTAATTGCGGGGACAACATTCCTATCATCGCTTGCGTATGTATTGTCTCTATGTATGTACATATGAATCTCGCTTGAATTGTGCAGATAGACATACGAATGACTTCTTTAAAAACCCTATACCCTAAACATGATATCATCAAATAGTAAGGAGGCCCCCCCTCACATGTATGTATGTATGCAACCTGGATCTTCCATAAACGACGTCATATGTTTCCCCCCTACGGAGTCCCGGAGACAGTCTTTTATTCGGTTAATTGTGTAAAGAGAAAGTTTCTTGAATAACCCGACAAATTGGAAACCCCAGGGGAACCCTAGAGAGTCACGATACTTAAAATTCATGATGACCTGGGGGTTTGTAAAGATGGGCTGATGGACTGTAGCCCAACTGCGCCCGAACTAGGCAAGTGTTGAAACAAGCTCTCTCTTAACTTTGTTCATACTTGATGAATTATATGTAAAACATTCTCAAGCATGGGATCCACCTTGGCCATGTACATACATACATAGACAAAAAATTGCCATTGTTTTATAGACATTGAGCCTTTCTTTTGCTTCACGCCCATTAGGTTAAACAGCGGGGTGTATGATTTTCACTCTGGCTAATATACACGCCCTTGCCAGCAAACAGTATGTGTAAGTCGAAGAAGAAAACACCACCCATGCCAAAGATTGACGACAGTATAGACGCATCCTAACCAGAAACCCCAGTGTCTCCTTGCATTCCCATATAGTCTGCCGGTATTCCCACTCTGGGGCAGTTGCTTTTGACCTTTTTTTTCTGGATCATCATCATCATCATCACCATCATCACCAGATACTCTTTTGGCTCTTTTTTTTTCTCCCTTCTTACCTCCTACTATTCGAGATCGCATGTCCCGTGTTTCCTCTTCTTTGGCCGCCCCCACAATCATACCACTTCAGACCACACCATAGTCTGCTGCTGCTTCAGTTACTGTCACTTGTTGTCAGTTTGTTTGGGATCTTATGGGTCATTGTTTCTAGTCTACACTACCATCTTCGTTTCCGCTTTGATACATGACGTTGTTTGTCCGGGGAAACAGACTTTATATATTACCTCTTTGAAGTCGTCCCTGAATCCGGTCTTTCCGTGCTTCGTCTCAACATCCCTTCCCCCGGTTTTATATATATGTTTATATATACAGACATATATATATAGTCGACTCTTCCCAACTTCAACTTTTACACTCAATATGTCCGACTCAAGAAATTACAACGTCAGCATGTCTTCTTCTGATATCATCGACTCTGTCGACTCTCTGGTCATGGACCACCAACCTCACCCAGTTCGCTACATCGACGACGATGCCTACTCATCTACCTCCAGTCTTGGACCTCACGATTCATCAGAGAGTATCGCATCTACCATTGCCTCCAGCATTGCTTCAGAAGACCACCTTGACGACCCTCGCCTATTCTTCGAGACTAACCACCCAGTATACGGTGCTCCCCAAGTCGACTACGACTATGACATTCCCGAATTGCCTCCTTACATGGGCGACCTCACTACCTCAAGAATCCGCTCATCTAACCCCGAGGACTTTGCTCGTCTTTTCCCTTCTACCAACCGTCTTTCTATCCGCCATGATGAATTTACTACCGACGGTAACATGAACCTGCGTGTTGACACCGACGCCACCTACCGTGACCGGAAAATCTCCATGCAGCTCTTCCACCTGCGTCTCAACAACTTGGCTCGTCGTGAGTTTTCTCTCCGTCGGTATTGCCGTAACTCCGGTCGTGAGGTCTGCTCATCTAAGCGTCACTACGAAGACGTTCAGGAGCCAACTAAGAGCCGTATCTTCATGCGCAACAAGAGCAAGACTACCCAGGCTGCTCGCGATTCAGGATATGGTGGTTCCCTTTTCGGTGGTCACGCTGGCGAGGGTCAAAAGTTCCCCTCTAGTCCTACCGGTTCTATCCATTCCACTTCAGATAAGAGCACCTACTCTGCCGCTTCTATCCCACAACAACAACCAGCCCGGCCAGTACCTACCAACATCATGAAGCTCGAGTTCTCAAACTATGCCCGCGTAGAAATCAAGCTCAAGACCTCCAGCAAAGCCCACGTCTATGAGTTTGAATGGTGGGGTGAGAAGTACCAATGGCGCCGCGTACAAGATCCCATTCTCCCCGATACTGTCTCCTACCATCTCTACCGGAGCAACACCGACGGAGCCATCGCCCACATCGTCCCTGAAACCCGTTCTCCCAATGAAATCCGCGCCGACCGCGACGCCCACGGCTGGATCCCCCCATGCCACATGTGGATCAGCAACCCGCAAGTCCTCCAGGAAATGACCGACCACGCCGACGTCATCGTTGCCACCGGGCTCATGTCTCTCACCGACGACTGTATCCGCGCTACCTGGAAAACCCCGACAAAGTCGGAGACCAAAATCTACAGTGGCTCTTCGTCAATCTACTCTGCCGACTCGGTACGCGTTACGCCTGTGTGCTACAGTAGCCACAGTTCGGCAGCTACGCCACACGGCCTCTCTGCAGCTTTCAACCATAAGAAGTTCCTACCTCGCATGTTCCACCGCAAGCGGAACCAGCAATTGGCTAACTGAGCAAGCCATTTGTCTATACCTTCATTCACGACCATTTTCCTTTGTATTTGTCTTTTTTCCTAGCGTCGTTTTTTTGCCTTCCTCTTTTCTTTCTTAGAGCATATATCTCCCGCCTTGGCCATTGTGTCCTTTTTACAGGACTAGATTTCTTCGCCGGAATCGCCAGGTTTTTGTTTCTTGCCTTCATGCTGAGTACGTCTGGAGTTATCATTGGTAACTACCAACGTCAGCTTCTCATCAAAAACACTTTGTCATGTTATAGCGATTGTTTGGGTTCGGTTGTTTTTCTTTCGTTTTTTCTTTTCTGGGTTTTTACATACGTCATTTTGCGTTACACATGGGCTGGCTTCTATCTAGAGTTTTTGGGTTGAAAATAGTTTTGACTATTTTGGGATATTAAATAGTGACGTCATATAATGTTAACGCCTTTTGTTCCACATCTATAATTTTGATTCGACCATTCTACACACGTGCTTCNAGCGATTGTTTGGGTTCGGTTGTTTTTCTTTCGTTCTTTCTTTTCTGGGTTTTTACATACGTCATTTTGCGTTACACATGGGCTGGCTTGTATCTAGAGTTTTTGGGTTGAAAATAGTTTTGACTATTTTGGGATATTAAATAGTGACGTCATATAATGTTAACGCCTTTTGTTCCACATCTATAATTTTGATTCGACCATTCTACACACGTGCTTCTCTACACAGGAATGTCCTCGGTGAAATACAAAAGAAAAAAAAAGACTCAATGTCACCTATGTATGTACATACCTTGTTCGCCCGGCCGAGTCAAATCATAACAAATTACCCCTCCCCTTCTCGCTCGACAAACTAGCCTACCATACCAGCCTAATTCCAAGACCTCGTCAGATTAACCCTGGAATCTCATCTGTTCCTTCCTTCCGCTGTATGTGCATATGTACAGTATGCACGCACACATGCATGTATCTCAACCCAACGTAGCCGCCCGACAGCCGCCCGGGCATCTTCACCCCGGGAGCCCAACCGCCTCATGACAAATGCTCCCTTTCTTCCTCCCCCGGCCGGCGTCTTTCTAAGTTTGTATGTTGTATGTATGTAGTGCTACGTGTTCGTCGCGCATTGTCTTTCTTCGTTAGCTTCCTTTGGCTAGTGCATTAAGGACATGCATGTGGCATGACAACGACGGAATGGAATTGGGACTTTGATATGGCATGTATGTATGTATGTATCTTGGGTTATCTGTCAATCTACCTGTGACTGTAAATCAACTAGGGAGATCAGCTTGCTCCAGGAACAGCCTGACAAGACTCCACAGATGAATCACGGCCCAACCTGGTATCTAATTCTATCGTGCGAGTTATGTTGCATTCTACATTTACAGTTCCATTGAATCGTCGCCGTCACCTTGAATTTCGCCTTCCGCTACGAACCATGAACCAAAGTCCATTTTCATAAGCAAATGACTAATTCCACCAACCCGCCCCGGCACATATTCAGATTCTTCAACAACTCCATTCTCGCTATCCATCATAGCACCAGCCATACCATCATTCTCAATATCGGCCATAAACGACGAATCAGCTTCAAGAGCCCGTAGTGCAGCAACAACTTCCTGCATTGACCGCCGAACTGTTTCTTCTACCGCCCGTAATGACCCCCGCGTTTCGCCTTCCTCCTTCCCGAGGTCCACAAAAGCATCGACCACGCCGGAGTCTTCCTCCAAATCCATGGCCGCCCATGTCGCCTGCAGACTATGGATTAGCGCTACCAGCTGGTCCACATTTACGAGAAGATTGTAAAGCGCATCTGTAAACGACGGCTGCGTCAGGAACAACGATTTAGCCAACGCACGTAGATATACCCGGTGCGCAACCGAAATAGACTGCGGGTCTAATGTAGTTGGTGCCGTCTTGACGTTGTAGCGATTTGCGCGATTGCTACGTCGTGATGCGGGTCGTGACGCGGGTCGTGATCCTGATGCTGCCCGACTAGGTGCACGGCTTTGGGCTCTGCTCTGAACCCGACTCTGTACCCTGCTGATACCAATCGTAGTGCCTCTTCCTCTGCCAGATTGGGTACCATGCGTCCGAGTGTGGTGTGTTGGCTGGCCTTCTAGCCATGGATCATCTTGCTCGTTCCCTTGTACCTCGGCCATCGAGACATCGTCTTCGTTGCCTTGCACCACATCCTCCGCATCCTGATCTACCTCTTCTCCTTCCGCACCATCATCGTCTGTGCAGTCGGCTTCATGGTCCCTGTCAGACGACAACAACCAATCATGGAAATTCTCCCAAAGCCCTGCAACCACCTCGGATTGTAGATACGCCTCTGTCTCCGACAAGAAGAAAACAGCTGCACTACACGTGGCCCAAGTACTGCGCATCACCAACGACCGTGCCTGTTGTCTCTGACGTAAAAGAATCACCATGTTCCGTCCGAACCCAGTACTACCTCTAGGTGGACCAGGAGGTGCAGGATGGTGACGACGAAGAGCCGTGGCTTTCCATAAGTCAGTAAGACGGATATGTGCTCGCTTAATAGAAAGTAAATACGAGTTGATAGCCGAGTATATTTGCACATCTGATTGTGAAAGAAACATATCCAGTGGCGACGGGATATCAGGGATGCTCAAAACAGTTGGAACTGAGAACAGAAGGTTCCGGAAGGGTGTGTCTGCAATCGTCGTATTGATTGACTTGGATGAGGCCCTAGCTGCCAATTTCAGTGGAGTCTGGTCCTTACTCTTGGTAAGCTGTAAACGTAGCAAATCACGCGCTTGCTCCAATCCCTCGTCTTCATCGGCATGAAGACCTTGGATCGAGCCCAACGTCGCCCAAACTCTGGCCATCACCCTAGCTACTTCGCCCTGTTTTATCACCACATTACCCATTGCATCTCGCTTTTCATACGCCATGTTATCTTGCCGTCTCCATCGACTCCTGATCTTCTCGTCCGATTCGTACGTAAGCGTCATGGCGAACTCGCCACGTCCAAGGAGAAAGAATTCTCGGAAGAGTGTCAAAGTGGAGCACACTTCATCCAATGGGAGTAACTTCTTGAGAGTCTTCTTGGATAGTGCAAGCCTAACAAGGCTGATCGTCCGACTGAAGTGCTCAGAGTTGATGGGGTGTGTGAGTTTTGACAGTTCCCTGAGCTGACTTGACAATAGCTCACGGCCTGCTGGCCCTGACTCGATAGCTATACGCACTTTAGGATGGTTCAGTGCTCGGCCAACAAACAGCATGGAAGAGGCAGCCGCTGGGGTAACGAAGCCCGGCAACAGATCAGGTGCCAACGCATACTCCTGCTGACGTGTTAGTGAATGTCTGATAGCGATGCATGTGTAAACTTGCGTTTGATTCCGACTTTTGAATGAAAAAGTCTGTTACTCCGGAGCCAGGTGTACGCCCATAGAGAATCCACGCCGCTGCTTGTTTCAACCACGCCATCTCGGCAGCTCGCACGAGACCAACAGCAGCAGCTTCGATATCCTCATACCCTGTTTGCATCTCTTTCCGTAACCGATCAATCAAACGAGCACCGGCACATGGCTTTCCCTCGTCCACTCTAAGAATGAACTGTACAATTTCCCAGAGCCATTGTAGTCGTCTCCCCCACTCAGTGAACTCTCCAACAACAGCCGTCAATGGCACAGCCTTGTACGCGCCTACAAGCGATGAGTCCTCTGACAAGATCCCCTCTTCAACCTCCAGAATACGTCTTTGAAATGCCCGAAGATGTTCAGTCTCGATAGCCGTAGCTGCAGCACGACATATCATAGAAGGATGTGATGAGCGAATCTGGCTCGAGTAACTCTGGAGTTTGGTGTTGAGGTCACTCAGCTGTGCACAATTAGCAATCAACTGACGTTCGGGCGTCGTGATACCCAAGCCTGCTGGGTTCGACCCATCTTCAACCGGCGCAGTCAAGAGTGGCGACGGGTTACCCGCCAATGAAAGCAAAATCTCGTGCAACATGTTCTGACGACTGTGGGTTCAGGAGATGTCCAAGGGTTATTTCGATTTGGATGCGACTTGGTTAACTATACATACATGAATGAATGCCTTGACACTAAATCGGACAGAGGGCTTGAAGATACGCGCTGTGTTACCCAGTATTCGATTTAGTCTTTTCAGATTTGGAGTTACGATAGTCGCGAATCCACAAAATAATACTGCCGCAAATCTCAAGTCGACGTAACTTAAAGGACAATCTGCACGAGGCTGAATGTAACACCGTGGCGGGCAAATTCAGAAATGCAATGAGTTTTTGTAAAACGAGAACAGTACATAAACGACAATGATGGCTTATAGTCAAAGTGGATCTTTTTCAAAGGCTCGAATGCGATAGTTGACCCCTGTTGGTTGTAGTTTGTTGACATTCATCAGAGCTTCAAGCGTACGACATCACAGTATGTAGCATAATTCACGAAGGAACACATAGATGACTAAGCTAGCAACTGTCGCTAACCCTTAGATTATATTTGGGGTTAACTATATACTCCGGGGAACAACCTCATCTGTATGGGTTGTTTGACTTCTCATTTGGCCATGTGTTAGTGCTGCCCGCAACACTAGGTGAAGTCGAACCTGAACCAGTCCGCGCCTTAGATGGTCCTGACGGTGCGGTATAAACGGCATTACCGTCCCCACCGCCAACCATGACAGTACCGCCGTTGGACACCTTGCCCACCACCATACCCTTGGCAACACTCTTGAGAATGGCTCTCCGTGAGACTCCAGTCACATCAATGTACACCAGTGCAACATTCTTGACGCCACTGCCAAAGTTGCGCGACACACTTCCCGCCTCGGGTCCCCATTTATGGTCCACCACATTGGTCACGCTGTCCGAAGTACCAACCAAGATGTTCTTGGCCGCATAGTCAATGCCGTCTACCATCGTGTTGAACGCCATCAAGGACTTATTCAGTAGACCCGGCTTGTACGACTCGATAACGTTTCCTTGGGCATCATAGCCGCGTCCTGAGCCATCCTTCTTTCTGCCAATGCTAGCGCCGAAATTATGCGCCACCTTTCCAATGTGTCCAACCGTGGTCGACGACACCTGTGCTGCCTTGGATGAAAGTGTGTTTATCCTACGGATGTTCTCATGGGTCGTAGCATTGAACTTTACAGGCTGGGTTGTGGGCGCAGTGGTCTTCACATAGTTGTTTGCCTGGCTCTGGATAGTACGGGTGATGAGGTCTGAAGTGGTGACAATCAACTGAGAAGCCTTGCGCGCACCGCCCACCAAGGTAGACTTTTGGTATGACGGGTGCATATCCAGTTCCCTGTATTCATCCGTCACAGGCGTAACACTAATCTTGCTGGTCTGGTTTGACGGGAAAGAAACCTCGACAGGCTCTGTTGCGCCATGTGTTAGCCATGTACTACACTAATGTGCCGTTGGTGGTTCAACATACCTTTGGAGCCCTGCTTGATGAGATGCTCATCCATCTGGTAGCCTTCGCTCAACTCGCCAATCACGCTGCCATCCTCCTCATCTATCAACACAATGCGACCGGCATGCCCTTGGCTAACGCTACCTGGCGCATATGCCTGACCCGGCGCAAACTGCGAAGGGTTGTATGGGGGTAATGGTTCATTGTGGCTTCGGCTGCTGCTTCCTCTGCTACCACCGGAGGTTCCTCCGAAAGCTTCGCGTTCTTTGGCGTTGGATGACATGTCGTTTTTGCCGTCGTACGCTTCCTTTGCTTTAGAACTTGCTGATTTTGAGCCGTGTTTAGTTGTAGCCTTGACTGGCGGTGGGGCTCTCTCTAGAAACGCCGTGCATTGTGCCAATATCGTCTCAAACGTATCAGTGTCCTCTTGCAAACCAGCCCTAGACCCTGGTAAGGGGAACTCAATCCGTGTGAAAGCCCCAGCGTCCCGTCCAAGATCCCATCGTGGAATGAGGTAGCTACTCGGCGGTTGGTGATATATTTGGGTCGTGGCAGGCAGCGGAAGGTCGAGCTCTGGTGGCAAGTGGAGATGTAAGTAAAAATCCTGTTCGCTATTACTCGCGCCGGTTGCATCCGCGATCGACGACGCTGTCGGGACCATTAGCAGTGACAGAGTCTGTGGGCCGGCAGGAGTCAGCGATTGTTCGTCGCCATGCGCAATGTGGTATGCATTCACGCCGTTAATAGCGTAAAGCAGTTTAGGGTCCTGGATCGACAGTTGGGGTTAGCAAGTGCATGCGACGATTCATTTCTGAAACTAACTGGTGATGTTTGACAGATCTAGAGCGACGGGGGTAGCTTAGGATGATCACGTACATTGTGGCTGCTAGCCATGATGATAGACAGTATCAAAGATACCAATTAAGTATCCGATGCAAGTGTGTATGAATGTCGTTCTCGGACTGGGTCCTCGGCCGCTCTACAGGTAAGCAATAGAAGGGAAAGCTGCAGGTGACGATGCAAAGGACGGCTCCCAGCTGACAGGCGGGCGGGGCTATTCGGCTAGATAGAGTCGGCTAGGAAGAGTCGGATCGTGAGTGCAGTTTCGGAACGAGCTTCGGTTTGTCGGACGCACTTTGCACAGACACGGATCCAGGGAGGTTGACGTATGATACTGCAGCTAAGGTAGGTGTGGATGTGCGTGAGCAAAAGAGGAATTGAAGGTAGCTTTCTCCTGGCTACAGGACTGTGGCTGGTGATAAACAAGGAAAAGAACCAGGAGATATGTGCGTAGGTCGGACAGAACAGAAGAGGGGCTGGTTATCTATGTATCACTGTATTCCTCCAGTCCAATCAGGGTAATATATGGGTTAGAAAAAAAAAAGAAACTGCCCGAAAGCTGGCGTGAGGGGGTTTAAAGACAAATCCCGAACTTGGCGGATCGAGAATTAAACTATTGTTCGTTGACGTTTAAGCCAGAAAGGGAAGGGTCTAAAAGTAGAGGTGGATTCGCGCTACTGTCATTCATGTAACATGGCAGGTATTCATGATGGGATTCTTCTTTTTTATGTACATGCATACCTTGGTCGATGAGAATTCGCCTGGCACCTTCCGCTACCCCTCATTGCACATGTGAATAAACGTATGTACATACATAAATAGATTCCCTAGCTACCAGAACTTTCCCAACTTGGCGGCTTACGGTAGAGACAGTCGGTACATAAATACCGAAATCTTGACGATGTCATCTTTTTCGCTTGTTTTTTAACGCCCAGTCAAATCCAGCTTAGGGAATGGATTGTCAAAACCCAGTAAAGTGGCCCCCAAAGCCCTGTCAAAGCATAAATCAAGCTGGAAAACGTTGGATTTGTTTCCGAGTTGGACGCTAACGCCAGCTGAAATCAACCCATCATGTTGCTAGATAATGCGGGATCTCAAAATCCTATGACACTGCCACTCTCCTCCCTCTTTCCAGCTTTGTTCTTTTTGTCCCTCGTGAGCATGTGAAGAACTCAACTCAGCGGCTAATTTGCTTCCCCTCCTTCCCTCATAGGCGCCAGTCTGACGGTGCCCCACCTGCCAAGAATAGTCCTGTTGATTGAGAGAGTAAACTATGTGCACATTTCCAGTTGAGAAAGAACTCTTCTATTTCTATGGACTTACAACCAGCCACGCATTCTCTTCCTCAATCATTGCATCACTTTTCGGTTCAACAGCCAAAATGAGCTACTAGCGCCAATGATACCTTCCGGGGGCGCAGCGCTGCAACGACTTGCATACATTACTACCTCGGTTGATTTGCCCTATGGGTCTGATTATGATTTCTCTCTGATGCGCATCTTTGTCTATACCAAGATGTAACTTTACATTCCAATATCACCATCAACGCATATCGTTTATATATGTTGGAGGCCTCCAAATGTCTACCGCATGGCCTAAAGGAGACACCAATATTCAACGACTCCCGGTCCCACACCTCGCAGCTACTGTTGTTGTCGTGCATATGCACGCTCCGGGATGTTCAATGAGAAACATGGTTCAAATACAACATTCACAAACGAACAAGTAAATCGGTCAACAATGCTGCGTAGAGCATTCATCGGTGCAGAGTAGGTTTTCACTAATGCCGCCCTACTTTTAATTACTTTTAATTGCTTTCAAGGGTATTTGCCTGTCAGCACCTCGGTAAATACATATACCCTGTAAGCCGGGGAAAGTTCATCGCTTAAACTGTCAAGGTGACTGCCTTTTCGTGTGGTTTGTATGGCAAATGCCGTGAATGAACAACTAACCCTAGATACATATATCACATGATGTTTGCGGATATTTCTACCTCTATCGTAAATGCACACCAAAACACCCAAAATGAACGAAAAAAAGAGCACAAGTATCGTCAACCAACTGTTCGAAGATATCCCCCAACTTTTGCCATAAAATTTGGTTCACCGGTCGTGCTATTATCATATCTTCGATTTCCCGTAACCCTACCACCCGGGCTTTTATGATTTGTATGTCGATGATTAACGCATGATGCATAGGTCAACTGTTTGGCTTGAAAAGGACAAAAACCCCTTGTAATGTGCACAAATTAGGGGTATAATAGGGTCTATGCAAGTTATGTATGCCTTTTTGTGAATTGTAANACTTATGCTCGATATATGCGCAGTATTTGCCATGAAAACTACATGAAAGGACAGGCATCTTGACAGTTTTAAGCAGGCGATGAACGATTCCTCGATTTACAGGGTATATGTATTTACCGAGGTGCTGACAGGCAAATACCCTTGAAAGCAATTAAAAGTAATTAAAAGTAGGGCGGCATTAGTGAAAACCTACTCTGCACCGATGAATGCTCGCTGCGTATGCACATTCATACATCTGTACAACTAGATTCTTCACATTGACTTGACAAGATAGCATCTTTGTTACATACTACTTGTTTCCTCCAGCTGTCGTCACCTGTATTGAAACCTCGCCTTGTGTCACCCTAACCCTACTATTGCACACCTAATCTATACATGTTCGGCTGAAAGGTATAAGTTGTCCTCCTTGACAATCCCCACTATATCTTCATATGATCGGCTCACCCTCCTCTGTACTGCCCTCCATAACATCAATCTCCCCAGCTTGACCTGCACCCGATCGAGTGCGACATTTTATAGACGTCATTAACCCACCCTCCATCCGAGACTAGCACGGTTAGTAAGAGTTAACTGCCCGCTCTTCTCCCCGAACACTATGCCCGACTGTTGCTCAACATATCCCGCCTCGTTTCATCTTGGCGGGCTGGTGGGTATGGGCGTCCGGCGGAAATATGTATGCATGCAACTTCATAGGTACGCATATGTTGCCGAACATAACACCCAGGGCACCATTTGTATCTGGGAACCCACAACTACAGCGCCACAATCTCGCATCTGTCGACCAAAACTGAGCCATCTTGCCACTTCGAAGGACCAAGAGACACGGAAGGGGTAACAATAGACTGACTTGCCGCAAATGGCTGCTTCGGCAAATGCTATGTACAACATTCACAACCTAACTAGTCGTGGAAGCACGACCCATAGAACCCGTCCATGTCCGTGGATGGTACATGTGTACTTATGTACATACACACATGAATGGCGCAAGAACGGCCCCGAAATCCAAGAAACATGTACCATGTGATATAATGTGGCTTGCATCTAACCTAGATAAACAACAGCCATGGGCCTTGAACATTTGTAGACGACTCCCACGATATCCGATCCTGATTTATCTCGGTAATGTATCCGTCTATGAGGTCTCCCGTCCGAGACGCCTAAAATAGGCAAATGTTCTTTTGTCCGGGATGATGTCAGGTCTTCAGCCGTTGTGTTACCCCAACTGATTCACGTAGACTGCCCTTTTGACAAATAACAATGCATCTACATACACTTTCCATAAAGTAATAAGAAAAAGAAGGTGTCTACGACAGCTAGGGTGCAGACATGACGTGGGGGAGGCGTCATCTTTGGCGGAGACTCGCAACATCGAGGCCGGACTACACCTGAGACAAGCACCACTTATAGGAGGGGCGTGTAACTCATGATGGATGTCAGCGAGAGTATATGAGAAAAGGAAATCATGAGATCCGGCACGCCGTGTATGTTTGGCGGCGTTAACGACAATGCAGCAGCCGAAAGGGCGGGGGACCACCCAACCAGGATTAATGTGCGGCCAACCCCATGTGTCTGTGGCTTTGTGGCTAATCCAGCCGTGTTGTGGCTTTTTTGTGTCAGTCAAGAATGTGGCAATCACGGTAAGCAGGCATGTACAATGTATAGACACATGCCCATATGCAAATAACCACCGCGGACAAGGAAGAAGGCTGGAGCCAGACTGAAGATCGAGACAATGGATATACATACTAATAATGCCCAAAATGTTTGGCTCGCCGCTTAACAAAGCCGGAGAAATAAACAAACAGATCGGTTAAGCCCGGAATCTTAGGCCATCCGATACGGTGTATAGGTTTAGTCGGATGCTCGATATCGTTAGTCAAGAAGAATCCGCAATCGTCAAATCGAACGCACGTGCAACTTAGGATTTGTGGCGAATAAAGAACTGACTTGAACGAGCCTGGTGTTGGGAAAGACCCGCTGCTGCCGTTACCCTAGACGGGCGGCATCAGACTCGGCCATGTGCAGATGCATCTTGTTGACTAAACCACTACGTAGGACCAAATATAGACATACATATGTAGATATAGCGATAGATCTGTATATTGTAGATTCTATGCACATATATCCCTATACATGGAGATAGAGCAAGTGTCGTCTTAGATCAAGATCAATGCACAGACAGCGGTACAAAGATGACACTGACCAACAGTTGCAAACATAAAGGCTAACTAAGCAAGCGAGAAGCCCCAAAAAATAAGAGAAAAGAAAAAACTCTACATTTGATGGTTCAATTGTTCGCCATATGGTGGTCCCGGTGCCATGGACGGTGTTTTGCCTTGTGTTCTTGCAACAAAGCCAGCTGCATGTCTAAGCAATGTGTGCACCCACCACATAACCGCCCGGCGGGCCCCATCGTTTCACCCGAATCTGGTGTTAGCAAAAGACACCATGTGCATACAATGAATATGAATGCATACAAAAAGTCATAATACATTGTCTGCTGACTCTCGGTCAAGTTTCGGCGAAGGTTAACCACGAGCTGATGGCCGATACGGGTCAGGAACCAGATTTGAGTCTCAGTCTATCTAGCGGTACCGAACCATGCGGCTACGATGGAAATGACCTTTGATGGATGAAGGTATATTAATCAACTTTTGATATGGTTCAGGTTATACCCGTGGTGGCAAACAAAGATACAGATTGGGTTGGTGGCATGGGACAAGATGCGGCAAATACAATGTGCAGGATTGTGCATCGAATCATAACACCGGATCAAACGATCCCCGAGAGCCCATGTACCGCATGCCAGATTTGTCTGACTGGTATTGTACGAGATCTCGTTTTATTGCTTACTGATAGTTCAACATCGACATATGTATGTATGTACATACACATATTAGCCTGAGGTTGACCGGCGTTTAGTCATGCATCTATAGCTTGCACGACGGAAAGACACTCGTGTTAATCCGATATGCATACACCGGGAGAGGAAGTTTGATGCGGGAGCTTCAAAGTGGGGGTTCTATATGTTGACTACCCTTGGCGTTTGTCCAACTTGTAAGAATTGGGGGCTTTTAGAAAGACCCGGGTGGCAGGTTCTCGGTTTTGAGGAATGACCCCCAAAAGGCGTTAAGCCTCCAACTCAAGGATTAGAATAGATATGATCTCTGACGTTGGTACAGATCCGTGTATATGTGTGTATGAATATATGTGGACATGTATGTAGCTATGTATGTACACGATATACACGTGTGTACAACTTCTTCGAGTATCTATGTACCGCTCAAGATTGGACCGATAGCAATGAATAACACAAGTAGCAAGCGAATCCTCTTGCGCCTGGTGGTCGATATGTGTGCAACATTGGTCACCCTGTTAGTGGATTTCTGGATCTGTGTGGTGCATGACTGCCTCGTGCACCAAGGAATATGCATGTACTGACATATTGTCAGTGCGACGGCCTGGGACAGCAGTTATACTATAGGTAGCACCACCGGCCAACTACTAAGGGACAACCAGGTTCTGCAAAGGTTTTAGTTTGGAGATATACACTCAATCACTTATTCGATGCGGAGTACTTTGTCTCGGTGGCGGTAGAACGAGTTTGGGGGTGGATCGATGTTAGTATTGGCGGACTCTTGTGTGCTGTAGACTAAGGGAGTGTGTGATATAGGACGGGCTTCCAACTAACTAGTCAACACAAGAAGATCGTTGGTCGATGGCTTGCTTGCCAATCTTGATCAAGATGCAGCGCGTTTCAGCGGCCCGCGTTTGTCTTTGAAGTCAGCATATGAGTTATTGGAAGGATTCAGATGTATGTATATAGGTCTTGCGGTGGATTGTGAGAAAGCGCCCGTGGCTTTGATTCGGAATACGCACATGAAGAATGTATGTACATATGACGATGATGAGGGTGACGATGTCAAGGGAGTAGATGGCTGGCAACTGCCTTTTTTGTTTATGCAATAATATAGTCAGTGCTTGCGTTCTGTTTTCTTCATGTCCCCGTGATCCAAACAACGGGCCGAGGGAAACGACATACGTTGAGTTGGTTTGGCTCGACCACTGGGTCCGTGATGATGATGATTTTGCCATTGGCAGGGTTTGTTCAAAGCTACTACTCGGGTAGATCGACTAGCGGCGGCTAAGAGCGGACTAACTAAGCCTTACAGTTACACCAAAAGCTAATGCCGCGATCTTTTTCATCTTCTCATGTGCAGATTCAGGTGCAGTAGGGGTTGGTTTGCCGTGATTCAAAGGCGCAATGCTATGTTACGACATATGTTGTATTGCTAACCCGGTTTAAGGCGACCTTTGTATTCAGGCGTGGCGCAGGTTTCCGCAGAAGAGAGAACGAGAGAGCAACAGAGCAATGAGAGCGCCACGACCAGCCACAGTGAGACAGTTGGCCGTGATCAAGAATAGCAAGGGAATAAGATTTCCTCATAGACTGTACGGAAACGCCCAGAAGACAAGATGGAGACTGGATGCACGGGCGCTTTGAATTCGTGCATTTGATTCCGTGCCAGAAAGCTGCATGTATTGACAGACAGAATCCAAGTTTTTTTCTTGCTTGATTGGGAAAAAGGACGTGGAGTAAAAGACGCACCGGCCATTGTTGTTACCCGGCCGTTTCGACTTGATGGGCTCGTTTTGGTAAACGGCTGCGATGACCCTGGTGATTATGGATGATCGATCGCTTGGTCCCCACTAACTGGTAATCCAAAAATCACCTTTTTCGGAAATACATGGCTAGAGGCATTTGGGGCTGGTTTTTGACGAACAAGTCTTGAATTCAGTCACAGTCAGTGGATTCGCTACCCTGTTGTCGGTGTGCGTATCAAACCCTTTTGCTTTTATTTCTCGCTGTGAATCGGCCCCTGCTATTTGCCCGAAGGCCGGGACGACTTCTGATTTGTTCGTTTGCGTGCCCTGTACAGTCGATGCTAGTCACCCTGTGCTGTGATGTGGCCGAAATTGGATAAGCTCCGAGGGCAACGCCAGGTCTGGCCTGTAGGGTTATCGGTAAGTTCCTGGGTAGCCGGGGCTTAGAAATAACGAAAGGATAGATAAGTTCAAAGCAAAGAGAAAGGGAGAACTAAGCGGATGATCATATGTCTCATGAACCATGAGTCGTTCTATGATACCAAAGTGAGGTTATTGATGAAAATATGGACTATGGTTTAATCTAAAAGATCGACGAATAGACCTAGTCTTCAGGTGACTACGTACGTATGTACATCATATCCAACATGCGTAGAAAAAACGCATCTATGTACATGTAGCTATCTTGTTGTATGGTACATATGTATGTATATGCGTGTATGTATCGTCTGACTTGATCCTACTGAAGCCTCGAACTACTACCCTGAACTACTGGGATACCAATTCACCCGTACTGCGATGTTGTTTAATACGGAACAAGAGAGGCGGGAGACGGTCGAACCTATATTTCCCCTAACATACATAAACTATACGGAGCAGCCTCTATGCAAGTTTCTTTGGTTCAAGGTCACCATGTTCGACTAGCTGTGATTGTGTACCTTATATCGTTCTTGGGTGTGTGTCTATCTAAAGATCCAAGGGAATCACACTTCTGGTAAAGGTCTTCTCTGTCCTCCGTACCATCTCTAACGGCCGAACGGAAATATCTCCTTCAAATCGTTATACACCCATTAATTCGTTCTCTTTGGTGATCTCCTTTAACAAAATGACCTATGTATGCATGTAGTTACACTTTGGTGTACACACAGACCAAAGCAACGGGTCCGTCTCTCCCCAGTCTATTGTTATCTTGTCAAATTTCACCTCACACCCTGCTTGCTGTCGGAATTTACGGACCGGCTCCTCTCGCTTAGCCCCGTGAGTTGCGTACAGACGCACACGGGAAACCACCCACAAGAGACACACAGTCCAACCACCACCACCACCAGACCCGTCGTGTCTGAGGTTCTCCCCCACACTAACCGTCAGCTCTCTCGAAATCACCAGCTTTTTAGCCCCATCGTCCCATCGCCCCAAGAACCGCAAAGGCTGTCTGTCTTGTTCAGCAGCCCATTCCAGACTGCACTAATCAAGCCAATTGGCCATAAACGCCTCACTGGCCAGGCGTCTTCGGTACACAAACAGATCTGTGGTTCGCAACAGCCCGGGCTTGCTTTGGCTACCTTTGGCTACCTTTGTAACCAGGTCAGCTAGTTGTTCCAGGGTGCTTGCTGCTCTTTCTGCTGGCTGCCAGTTCTATTTGCCACCATGCGGAAAGCCAGATGTGCGTTGTCTGTATAAGAGACACACAAAGTCGTTGCGTTGTCCATGTAAACCGAATAAACAGGTTACGGGGGAGGGGTGGACGGGGAACTGCACCCATTTTGTTCTGCTTGCTGCAACTGCGCTGCAACCTATACACTGTACTCAGCCTTCGCCGTGAACCAGTGGCGCTTTATTCGGTGAGCTGCTATATATTTATATATCGACCTTGGCCCACTCCGTCGATTTGGATCTGCACACCGACTACCGTTCCATCCATCATTCTTCTTTTATTAACATCAACTGTTCGCACGAGCATTTTTGAAATCCGTCTGCTCTGTTTTGCTCTGCTCCGATTGCTTTTATCCATCTTTTTGATACATACATATATTGCTTTTTGACGCAAACCCTTTCCGCACTTAACCCTCATCCTATTTCGTCGTTGCCAAGTTCTGCTCACTGTTGGAAGGTGTTGCTGTGCGCTTGTGTAGCATTTACGTGCGTTGAGTGTTCGTTGCTCCTGCCGAAACGGATATAGATCTCATATCCCTCTAATGCTCACAAACTGATGCATCACTTTACTATCAAAGGGGGCGATATTTCACTTATTTTGCAGTTGTTTCTTTTATTCCTCTTCTGTTGTATTGGGTCTTTTATTATCTCACTATCTTGTTTACATCTTTACTACTATCCGCCATTATCACTATTAATCACACGCACACTCCCGTTGATTAACGCACAATCCCTCGTTTTGTTTTTGCACAATACTCTTCCTTGATCTATCGTTTTCTCTTCTTTTTCTTCCCTTCAAACATTCTTGAAGAAGTGTCGTTATCAGTTCCAGAAGCAAACTAGAACAAGCCACCCTGCCAGATCTTAGTTGCAGCAAAGAAAGACTCGAGCTCCAGTCAACAACACATGGTCTTTTGTTTGCCTTGCACACGTTATTTTGCTGTCTGCTTCCGAGACCTTTTGTACACCAGCTTACTCGTCGTCATACCAAACTCCCCGAGCTTACTGGGACGGCCGACCTTATTAAAATTCATCGTTTCTCTTGTACCTGCCATTGGATAACTGTTTGTAATCCTTTCTCAGGAACTACCATTTCTTATAGTAAGTTGTTTGCTCACAATCTTTTCCTTTCATGTAAGCACCAGCCATGTTAGTCGAGACATCTATCCATTCCGGGCCAAGGAAATTCTGCACAGACAAAGTGGTCGTAGCCAGTGTGGTATACTTGAACTTGATTACACTGAGACGACCACACTAGTACGAGAACCTGTAACTGCAAGTACAGTAGACCCCATCAGTGTACGTAAATGTCTGGCTCAAGTGGGCTTGTCTGGTCCTTTTGTTCCCACCTCCATTCTGCTCCCTTCAGTGCATCACAGGGCCAGCTGGACCTAGTCTTGGTTCCACCACATCTTCTATCTCCAGCTCCTAGATTCAACGGAATAGTATCCTGTGCCTCGTGTAGATCCGCGGGACGGCCGTTGTATCGACATAGTGGCTCTTCCTGTCCCAGGTATCATACACGCACACATCGTCAGTGTCTTTGATGTGGCATCGCATCTGGCTGCCGTATCACGGCCCAAGTGACCGGCAATTCCTGCCCCATAGCGTACATTGAGTCGCCGGGCGTTGCTTTGGGCGAACCATAGTGTCGACCCCCACCAACAGCCATGTATACATGTATGCCCAACCAAACGCAGCCACAAAGTCAGCAGACCCGTTAGTTGTCCTGATAACTCCGGCCAACAAACGGCACCATCTTTGTGACGCCACAACGCCCCTGTCGCATATACATACATACAATACAACTTGTCTTCACATTCAGTGGTCAACTACTTCGGCCCGGGCCTCAGCCCCCAAATCTTCACTCGCGTCTTCTCGTTTCTCCGGCCGAACCTTCAACGATCCCTTTTGACTCCCCGCTTTTCCCATTTTACAAACCGGGAAGTAACCATTTATGGTTTGCATACCATCAGCTCGGACCAACACTTGCCACGAATCGCCTGTATAATTTACGGTTCCTTCCACCTGGAATATCGGGACAAAAAAGAGCGGCCGAAAAAAAGGAACATAATTGGGTGACACAGACATACCAGCTCTGTAGCCGAAAGAGCTTTATCCTTCTTTCTGCCCGATGGCTGAAGTTGCTCTTGTTCGGGATTGACTGCTTCTACTGGTGGTGTTGCATTTTTGCTTGTTACGGGCCAGTGCCTGGGCCGCATACCTTGCTTGCCACCTCAACAGCTGTTTTGTTCGTCTGTCTGTTGTCTGTCGGACTAGCTACGATCCGGCCCTTGGTCAAACACCGAAAAGAGTTCAAATATTGCAATTTCCCCCCTCTCCATCCCACTTGTACACTTTCCGGATCTTCTCCTTGCTCTTCCCTTTTTTTCCTTTTTTTTCCCTTTCCTTCCCTTTTCCTCCTCTCTCTCTCCTTCCTCTTGTTCCCTCGCCCGACAATCCGAAGGCGTGCCTGCCATATATGCTGCTGACTTGTCAACGCCACCTTTTTTCGGCTGTCCAGTCCTGTTCAAGTGGCTGCTGTGATTTTCATCCTCGGGCTTTCTTTCACCCCACATTTCTTTCCCCCCCATACTTCCCGGAGCTTCACGAGCTATATGCATTTGGCTGTGTCTTTTTGGCTGCTGTATCCGAACTACCCAACCACCCAAGCAACCCTCCAAACCTAGCCGTTCAAGCCGAACCTTCATGAGTAATCGGAACATTCAGTCTGTCCTTATATACATATGTATATCTATTCCTTTCTATTTCTTCTCTCGCACTTTCACTCTTTCTCGTGCTTTCTTGTCTCCAAAAAGTCCCCTGTCAAAGCCGTTTGCATCGTCATCTGTTCTCCATCATCATCCTCCACAACTATCACCAAAAATACAAATTGCTGCTAGTCCTTCCTATTAACTTGGTAGTGATCACCACTAGTTCTGTTTGTTTAGCTTATCTATTGCTGATTCTAACCTGTTTTGGCTGCCTAGACCACCCCTGTTCTTTATTCATATCATTTGAGTCGAAATCCGTTCGTTCGTTTAGTCCAACCGCCAAACTGTCTCGTCAATTTGTTTAGCTTTGACAGCATCTCCTACCCTCATCCCTGGAGCTATAAAGTACAAGCACCGACCACATCCCGCCCGCTCGTCATGGATCGTAGCCCCGCGCACTCGGCCCCTCACCGGACCGGCGGTATGCGCATTTCTCAGCTATTGTCCGACCCACCTTCGCACATGGCCATTGATCCTACACCTGATAACCGATCATCGTCTGGTGACACACTCGGCAATGTACCGCCACATACTGAATTTATGCGAGCCCCAGTGTCCGCATCCACCAGCTACGAGGGTTCTCAAGGAAGTTTATATTCTTTTTATTCACAACAGCCTGTCAGTTCTTCACATGGCCAGCCATCCCAAAAACGCCATTTTGATGGTTCCATTGTTGAACCTACTGGGATTTATACGCGAGGACTAGTTCGCAAATCCCTTGATTCGCCACCAAATGGCCCATCGTCCTCCGCGTCCTCTGTCCAAACTGTCACCGCATATGCACCTCCCACATCTATGACAGATAGTACCACAGCTACAGCCTTTGGACATTCTCCTCAAAATTCAGTAACGAATTCTTCATTACCAAATCGACAATTATCTGGGTCAGCTCCGANACCAGCTACGAGGGTTCTCAAGGAAGTTTATATTCGTTTTATTCACAACAGCCTGTCAGTTCTTCACATGGCCAGCCATCCCAAAAACGACATTTTGATGGCTCCATTGTTGAACCTACTGGGATTTATACGCGAGGACTAGTTCGCAAATCCCTTGATTCGCCACCAAATGGCCCATCATCCTCCGCCTCCTCTGTCCAAACTGTCACCGCATATGCACCTCCCACATCTATGACAGATAGTGCCACAGCTACAGCCTTTGGACATTCTCCTCAAAATTCAGTAACGAATTCTTCATTACCAAATCGACAATTATCTGGGTCAGCTCCGAAAATTCCTACAACATCAACACCGGCATCTTTCCCATCGCAAAACTATGTTCCCGGGGCATCAGGAGTGGTTATCACAGGTTCGGCGGGGCCGATGGGACCGCCCACCAAAAGGGTCTCCAAGGCTGCGAAGGCACCCATGAGGTCTAGCATTGCTTGCTTGAGCTGTCGGAAATCCAAAATCAAATGCGAGAATCAGGGACCCAGCAGCGCTTGCGATACTTGCATCAAGGCCAGTCGAAGGTGCCAATATCCTAGCAATGACTCTTCGCTTGGAATTGGGAAACGTCCGGAGTCCATTACAGCTCCACGTTCCGAACGGGAAGGGGGTGAACGGGACAAAAAGCGCATTAAACGTTATGGCGAGTTTCTCAACCCCAACGCAGCACAAAGCCGTGATATGGCTAAAGAGGCGTTGTCATTTGAGTTTTTGACTCTGGAGCTCTGGGAGAAGGTCTTTGATCTCTATAAACTGCATTTTTCGTCTGAACTTCTCTTTATTCACATTCCAACTCTACGGGAGAATGTCCAACGGAAACTCTTGGGGCCAGTTGATCTAACACATCTTGAGAATATCCCTCTTTTGGGCGTTTTGACTTTAACGGCTCGGTTCCATGTCGACCTTAGTAAATACATTTCGTATCTCTTAGCCAACCCAAAGTCTAGGAGCCACAAGGTCTCAAACAACTTGGCAGACGCTGCTTCTGGATACTATGCCAAAATCCTTAATACCGCTTTAGGCCCGATGCCCGGAGCGTTTACCAAGCATGGCGTTGAACGAGTGCAGGCTCTCTTGATTCTGGGTGTACACGAATGGATGCGCGGGAAGGATAGCAAAGCTGCCTCAGTATATATTACTGCTGCTATCAATCTTGCACGCAGCATGAAGCTTGGTATGGAGGAGGCTGACATTGAGGCTCATCGGCGAGGTCCTCGTGTGGGTCCTATGGTCACACAAGGGCAGCAAATTACTACATCTCCTGCGAGTACGGAAGCCAACATAAGATCTGAAATCCGTCGCAGAACCATGTACAGCTGCTTTATCCTTGATCGCTTCATCAACCTTGGCGAAGATGTCTCCTGGTTGATGCCAGTCACTGCCATATCACTACAGCTACCTATCATGGACCGATCTATGGACCGTGGTGAGGTTAACACACTCGTATGGGCTCGCAAGTCAGCCGTGGGAAATCCAGATCCTGTTGTTTTTGATAATGATACCAGCTATTTTGTTCGTCTTATCGAGATTTGGGGTGAGATTGCCAAGTATAGTGCAGATGGTGGACGAGCAAAGGACGACACCAATCCTCCTTGGCAAGAGTCGAGGTTTCAAAGACTCAACACTGCACTGCAAAAGTTTGTTGATTGTTTGCCACACGCCTTTACTCTGTCAGAGAGTAACTTTAGGCGCTATGATTCGGAAGGCCGCACTCTCTACATATCAGTACACATGATAATCTCGCTGTGCAATATCATGCTGCATCGCGAGTATGTACCGTTTGTGGCGCTTCGATGCTCAAAGCCTATTGGGCCATTGGATCCGCCGTTACTCGATAATGCCCCGGAGGGCTATTGGGTCAGTAGTGCCGACACTCTTTTCCGGGCAGCTCGGGACATCGCTTCATTGGTTGAGTGGGCTGGCGACCGGCTTCCAACATCCCCCATCACGCTTTTTGGTGTCTGGACATCGGCTTTTGTTGGACTGTATGCATGGCACTTTCCGCACATGGACGTCAATGATCACATGTCTCACGCATCGGAGTCTACTCTTGAAGATCGGCCTCCAGCTTCACGCAGTGGTGCCACAGCTATTGTCTTTGGGGCCCTGACGAAGATGGCTGGATTCATGGCTGTTGGTGGAGTTTGGGTCAGAACATTCCAATACTGTGATGACATGTATCGGGACTTTGCTGACAGGTTTGCTGAGCGTCAAAGCGAAAGAGCTGAGTCAGGCGAAGCGTCGACTCCTATCAATGCAGATAATCCTGGCGGGAAAAATCTTTGGGACAATAAGTACTCTGGCGTCATTACTGGAGATGCTACTATCATGACACATCAGTCACCAACTCATCAGCATCGAGCCTTCAGAGGGACTGCAGATGCTAGTACCGCGGATACATCAGCACCAGCTTCACCTTCTGAAAATGAAGTGCCTACTCCTCCACATGAAAATGATTCGTATGATCCTGCCATTTCGGAAGACGACTACATGGGATCCGACATGGAAGATGAGGCAGCTGAGATGCTGGATAACTTGACGTTCATGGAGGTTGTGCCATGGATGCGACAAAAGACATCTGAAGATGTCAAATTGGATGCGGATCAATTGATTCGGTGGGGTGAGAAGCTACAATGGGGTCACCTGACGGATCAGAATCTTCCGACAGATGATGACGGAGATGGAAGAAGTGATGAGGGGACATCGAGTCTGTCCTAGTTAATGGGGGTACGATTAATGCATTGGGTTCTCTTGGATTTGTTTTTGTTTTCTGGCGCATATTTTACACGGCACATAGTTAGGCAACTTATGGCAATCTTTGTTTTTTACGGTATTTCAATCCAGTCGGAAAGGACCAATATGTGAATATGTTTGTGTCTGTTACATGNGTTAATGGGGGTACGATTAATGCATTGGGTTCTCTCGGATTTGTTTTTTGTTTTCTGGCGCATATTTTACACGGCACATAGTTAGGCAACTTATGGCAATCTTTGTTTTTTACGGTATTTCAATCCAGTCGGAAAGGACCAATATGTGAATATGTTTGTGTCTGTTACATGTAGAGTTGAGGTCACTAGATTCCATACCATTTTTGGTGAGCTCGTGACCCGGCAAAATCAGGAGATGTTGCGGTTAACGTTCCATTGTCCGGATTGTTCAGTATCCGTATATGTCTGCATGTCCCGAGCCATGACCAATGTGAAGAATCTCCACAGNGGCAATCTTTGTTTTTTACGGTATTTCAATCCAGTGGGAAAGGACTAATATGTGAATATGTTTGTGTCTGTTACATGTAGAGTTGAGGTCACTGGATTCCATACCCTTTTTGGTGAGCTCGTGACCCGGCAAAATCAGGAGATGTTGCGGTTAACGTTCCATTGTCCGGATTGTTCAGTATCCGTATATGTCTGCATGTCCCGAGCCATGACCAATGTGAAGAATCTCCACAGTAAATGGCAACATGCCATCTGCAGGTTCAGTGACGACATGCCACTTAGAGTGCAGACGGCAGGTGTATGTAATGGAACAGTCTGCACGGCTCAGGGGTCCATAGTGGCCTTCCAATTCCTCCGTGTGGTATCCTAGGCCAGTGAATGTGGTCAAGATAAAGTGTTAGTGTCTGTGTGGAGCCCAGACAGTGCAGGTGGCAAGACCGCTCTAGCTGTAGAAATCGCATGATTTGCCTACTTAGTGACCGGTGACGACATTGGCAAATGGGTCCATTTTGGACCTTCTTGGCTCTGGCTTTGGCCGTGACGATGCCTGGAGGACGGGAGGACTGTTCACCGACTTACCCGGGGTTAAGCAGTAGCCACCGAGAATGTAAATAACATCAGGTGTGCGGAGAAAGTCGATGAGGCGGTCTTTGTGGCGTGTGGAGAGGGAGGAGGGGGTGGGGTGGCTACCGTCTTGGGTTGGCGTAACTTGTTCAAAGTCCGCTGCATTGGCAGGTACAACGCCGATGGCTGAATGTCTTGTTGTATTGGCCTGTGCATTTTAGGGAATTCTGCGGGGTGTATTCGGGTGAGATGGACACGGGAGGACTGCTGATTGCGGGGGGCGCGCGCGGGGGTCATAGACCGGTTGATAACTCCGGTTGGTTGATGAATGGGTCTGATACCGCATGGTATCAGACACGGACATTATATGTATATATACGGTAGCTTTGGATTAATGAGGGGTAATCATATACGCATGTACTTTCCACTTCTAGCAGACACGGTGCAAAATCAGTGATGATGACATATGTCGGAAATTTCTTTAGATTCCCGGTGTCATTTGCGATGTGTGGGGGAGCGGTGTAAAGATAGAAGGGACCTGCGTGTATACATAATCGATCAATGCACACAATTTGTGAAGTATCGAGTGCCACCTACCGCCACTTGAATCTATTTGTCCTTTGCAGATTCCTGTGGGGGTCCCCAGATCGATGTTTCACAATTGACATGCTGCTGCCCTGTATGTATGTCGCCTTTATCTTGACCGTATGTACATATGTACATACATAGATATCTCCCCCCAACGAGGTCGCAATGGGGCTGCAGGTAAAGCGCCGGACGGGAGAGAGTGTGTCTCTGGCTTAGGCTAGATTCTTCATAGGCTTCGGGGCTGTCGCTGGTTTCGTGACTTGGTTTCTATACCCTTACACAACATGGCCGAGGTTCGGTGCACCACGAACTGTGCCGGTCATCGCACCCCTTGTTCCAGCCCCGGTATTGGCCGGTAGATCGCTTCATGATCCACGACATGTCAAACACGCACCAGCGAACTGGTGATCAGGTCATACCTAGGCTAAGCTGACGACCAACGGAGAAATTTGGAGTAGAGCGGTACTTACACATGTATAGATGTATGTATGTACATATGTAAGTGGCTATCTTTGGTTCCCGCCGTATCAGAACGGGGATAACGTAAATTCTGATGGGCACATCGGTGCCTGTGCTTCCCGTATCCTACTCTTTCTAATGCAGTGACCCGACGCCATGTTTAGCGCCGACAGATTGGTCTCGGATGACATGCCTAGGTCACAGATGCCGCCCTCCTACCCGCCTCACTCTCTTCTCTCGCTCGCATCTGGCAGAAAACGAAAAACACGAAGACGCCACACATCGACCCCATCCCCATGTCGTCGGGTCCTTGTCTCATTCATGGACCGCTGGTGGCGTTTGCCATCTGCCCTCTCCAAAACGCCCCCACTTCTGATCTTGCACCAGATCGACCCAGCTCCAGCTTGCTGACTGTGGGGTGAGGAGTGACTGCATGTTCCCACCCAAAGAGGCGGGCAATGTGGATATTCAGCCCGAGCTTCTCCGCCCTGTGCTGTGCCACCAAGGTATCGGCTGCAGACATCTTGTTTTAACAAGAGCGAGACTTGCAAAACAAGGCGTACATTCATTGTCAGCCATAAGACTGGCGGTGGACGGAGCCATGCATACTGCTGGAGAAGATGGCGTGGGGTTGAGGGGGGGACACCAATGTATGTACTGACTGGCTGGCCCAGATTATCGGCCCGTGGCTTGTATACGTACTTTTTTTGGGGTTGGCACATGTACGACTCCTGGAATTGATGTA